>JACJUY010002760.1:4215-70978 GCA_014220935.1 Platorchestia sp. MABIK
GCAAAAACGCTCGGCTTTTCACACCACAAGCGGAGCGGAGCAGCGCGGAGCAGAGCGGAGCGGAGCGGCGCGCTCAGTATATTCGTTGGGATTTTTTGACGCTCGCGGCGAGCGTTTCTCTTTGGCTCCGCCTTTGGATCGTCATATCTTACAGGGATAGAATTGTCGTTTGATTTCAAAAAGTATAATATACGACATATAATTTGTACAACTAATCATATAAAAAGTATAACTGATGGTGTAGCATGTAACATTTTTGTTCAATTCTGCCCATTTGGGTTCATTAAGCATTTATTTCGTTTATCTTTGGCTTTTCTGATTTATTAATTTATTATTGCTTCAATTTAAGGAATCTTTTTTTACTTTCCTTGTTATGTTGTTTTATTTTGTTATGCTGTGTATTTTATTTTATTATCTTGCTAAAGGAATAATTATGAGCGATTTTTAAAATAAAGTTTTAATAAAGTTTAAAGTGGGAGGAAAAGGAGGCCGTATGGTGAGGAGGAGGCCTCAATGAGTGTCTGACACACAATAAGCTGTAAAATATTATGAGCTTAGGTGATTTTTTCCAATACTAACGGAAAACATTTCAGTATTTAGATAATTTTTCGGTTAGGACAAGTCAGTATTTGTCAGTATTTTTCACTTAGCTTTCTCTGGCACAACCCTGAATTTCTGAAGGGAATTATTTAACCTGCACCCACCCTAAATTCACCACAAGACGCTCCTTTATTCCTATTGGCCTACGAAAACCTGTCATCCTATATAGTAATACAGCCTTTGTGTAAAGACTTCAATTTTGCTTGAACTACTTTGGTTTACATGTATCCTCAATAATCCGTAAATACTCGGAGAATTGCGATTCATCTCTCCTCAGTGCTTCGAAGAGATAGTGGTATTCTCCCTTGCGATCTCTCCTCATATTGATGGGATGGACCCAGTATTTCCGTTTCTGTTTCTTGCCGTCGAGCTATAGGACAGTACTCGCGAAATCCTCCATAGCGACTGATTCCTGTGGACGTCGCTCTGCTCAGCTTACATGTGAGCACACGCTCCGCTCTGCTCCGCTCCGCGCCGCGTCGTGCCGCTCCGCTCCGCTTGAAGTGTGCACGCACCCTAACAGTAAACAAACTAATCTTTGTCGTTGATGTCGAGGAGCACTGAGAATATCGGATGAAAAGTAACTTCACGTATTTGTAACTTTTTAACTAAGCATTTTAGACCATACCTTAATAGAATAAAAAGTGTTCATTTCGACGATCGCTACCTCATGTTAAAGTTTGGCAACAAAAGTGTCGGACACCTTGTATAAAGAGATTTTAGAATACGGAGGTCTTGTTCATTAAAGGCTTTGCATAGGATAGAAAAATTTGACATTTTGAAAGGGTGATTGGAACTATTGCAATGGTTTCTAATGGCGGACTGAGGGGGACAAGCAAATGGGCGGTCAGTAATATGAGAAACTCCTGAATGTTGGCTGTGACGGATAAATAGTTGGAAGGTAGTGCTTCCAACGTACAATTGCTGGCAGCAATCATAAACATACACATATACACAGCAACTTTCCAGGCACTCATCCTGTCGCTCTTTCCTGTTAAAAAAGACGATTTCTTAAAAGTATTCTTATAAGAAACATGAGCGTCAAACGCTGCAAAAAAGGTTTGCACAAGGACTAGAAACTCTCTTTGAAATTCACGGTTCAAGTAACCTAGGAATGGAAGGACAATGAATATTGTCTGTTTCGGTATGGTGAGGGTTACAGGAGGGGGGAAAATTCATTATCGAGGAATTTTCTGACTATTTGATTAACAAGATATTTGGATAATTATTCCGTACAAACATTTTTTGCAGATATTCTAATTCATTGTGAAATATTTGGTACGTACTCGAGACGCAATAGGCCCTATGCAATAAAGTTTTCACACACGATTTAATACAACCTTTGGAGACACAGCTGAAATAATTTGTACAAAGACCGGTAAATGTGGGCTTTCTATAAACTGAAGAAATGAATTTGGTCTCAGACTTCCTTACCAGGACATCCAAAAAAGGTATTTCACCATTCTGTTCACATTCCATTGCGAATTTAATGTTGGGTAAACGGCATTAACATACTCAAAAAATTTATTAGCTTGATCTCGGGACCTAAATAAAAGAAAGGGATCATCCAAGTATCGTCTTTAGAAAACAGGTTTATATTCAGTCGAGCATGAATCCCAAAAATTTGCTTCTAAATGGGCCAAAAACATATTAGCAATGACAGGTGACAGGTTTGAGCCCATGGCTAGTCCATCTAATTGTTGAGATATTACCTTATTGAACACAAAATAAGAATCTTTCAGAGAGATTTCCAAAAAACGCTTGAATTGCTGTCTGTCAAAATTAAAAAAATGGCTAGTGTTTAAAAAATCTTATCCAGTACAATATTGAAAGATTCCCCCAAAGGCACATTTGTGTACAAAAATTCAACATCAAAGCTGCACATGAAAAGATAATTTGTATTGTCGATACCGGATAGTTCACGAAGGAAATGACTAGAGTTTTCCACTGTATAAGGACTAGTGCTAAATGGAGTTAGGATGGGGACCAAATTTTCACAAAGCTTGGAGCTAGGCGTACTGCACGCAGGGAGAATAGGTCTCATGGGAACGTCAGGCTTATGTACCTTGGGTAATCCATACAACACTCCCAGTCTAGCCGTTCTAGTGGATACATAGCCATTAGCGATTAATTGAGTGTAATGTTTTTTTGGTGAAGACTAATTAATTAATTTCTTTTGTTTCAAACTTATATAGGAAAAGAGTCCGGGGACTGTCTCTCCCCTTCCTTAAGGGAAGTATTTATACACCGGTGAAATTACACTTGAGTGCTTCTGCCCTGTTAGAGTCCTACGTGATAATTATACGCGCTATTTTAAGCCATTCATGGAGAATAGCCATCGTAAAATTTTTTTGTGAGTTACGATATAACACGAAAAGGCTTTTAAAATTTTACGTTACTATCGTAGTTTATACAAAGTTATCTTGCATTGTGCAAGGGAAACACGGTAAAATCTGAGAAAGCGGTCGATCCAGATTTTATATTAACTAGGAAGTGGAAATTATTAATCAGAATTTCTTAGCTGTGAAGTTAAGTTTGTCATTAGCGCATATCTAATTTAGAAGAGTGCTAGATATTAGTTGCCTATGTGCTGAAAGTTTAGGATTAAAATCGAGAATTAAGAACTGTAACAACGTTTTTGAAATATTTAAATAACAATAGTTTAAATTCAACGAGGGGGATAACTTGATTTAAGATAACTCATCATTTGGTTTTCGCAAATAAGTTCGATAAGTAGTTTTTCCCAAGTATTGATTTGCTGTGCATATAACTTATTTGCAGGCAACAACTCTCCTGAACCCTAATTATTTCTTCCATCGTCTAGCTTGGTGTCCCATATTTTTGCTGTAATAAAGTCCATTAACATTGGCTAAATTGAATGGCAAGTATCCGGAAGTGCAAAACAGTTTCAATAAATTAATACATGGTCACGCTTAATGAAATGAATCATACATTTGTTTGAGAAAATATCTGCAGAACACAATCCACAGGATGGACTCCGCATTTTGACTTTTTTACGTAACGTACCTAATTGTTTGTATACCATTACAGGTGACCCCATGGATTTGCTTGTGGAGATTTTTGTGATGGATGCAGTTTCTGGCATCACGCCTTTCGCCCTCTGCAAGGTCGAAATTACGGAGTGGGGTTCCTTGATCACGGACGATGCAGGTGGCACTCTAACGAAGGATTCCTTCACGCCTGAACTGAAAAAGAACGCCTTCATCCCTGGGGTGGTAAGGCACAGGAAATTCGAATAAATCAGACAAGCAGTTGACATATTAGTGCTATGGATTTTGTTAAATGATTACTGATGAATTTGAGACGCGAATATAAAATAGTTTTGTCATCCTAAGCTTTAAAATATAGAATTTTTCCAGTAAAGATACACACAGCTTCTCTGTTGAATCTGGTACTGTTTTGTGTAATCAAGATAAGCTACAGTGAAGTGACGCGTATCAGGACCTCCTTTATTTGTAGGTAAATGATGAAATTATTTATATGAATACAGTTTTCCCTGAAGCAATAAGAGGTGGACTTAAAGCAGCAAGTGGACGCTTCTCTGCGTTAAAAGACATTTAAAAATATAGTTAAAATATTTGCATACCTATCTAAATCAACCTGATACATTCTTGTCTAACTTAATCATATTTACAGACGCTTCCATTACTGAAAATTGATGGGAAAATTTCACCGAAATCAGTCTGAGCATGAATTTATATGAAACGTTCTCTTTACACGGATCTAATTTTGTATTTTGTGTGATTTCCTAAAATTGCAATAGGGTATTCCTAACGTGCTGAAACTTGAGAAACATCGGATGAATTTTTTGTGAATTACCATTCAAAAATTTGAGCGTATGCAGAGGGATCAATAATACCAATAGAATTATCCCACAAAACTGACCCTAAGTGAACTTTTCATGCATCTGTAGCAGCTTTAAACGTACGCTGGTTTGTGGTTCCTCTTTGTAGGTCCACTAATGGTCTAGACCAGTGTTGCTCAAAGTTTTTTAGGACACTATTTGATTTCCCACCGCCCCCTAATGCTGATATTACTGTATATTATAAATTACAAGATGCATGATATGTAAATGATTTATAACGGTGAAAAAACTGTTCGAGAAACTCGCCTTTTATTTAGAACATTAATGAAATGGATGACATTGGTGGTTGCTAACTAAATCACTCACTCTAGGGTCGATGCTGCTCAGAAGTAGTCTCAGATCTCCTCGTTTAAAAATTTGCAAACGATTTCTTTGCTTAGTAGGGAATCTAGAAATTGCACAAAATCCGCATTCAGCCATGTAGGAATATGGGAAAGCAAAAAAGTAAAAATGAAAATCCTCCTACAAATTTGGATATTTTTCTGGGATTTCTTTCTACAACCAAAAGTCCTCATACGATTTTTGAAGAGAAGCTTCAATTCAAAACCGTTCTTGACAGTAATTAAGTTTTCTAGAATTACGAGATTAGTGTCGCTCGCACATACATTAGTAAATGGATTCAACACCCAGTCTGGAATCTCCATATTTATGAGGTCTTGGTATCTCTCAGTCATATCCTTCTGCAGATATTTTAAATGATCACAATAAATCAAGAGATCGTCATCTACTGCAGAAGTCTCAGCGTCATCAGCTTGTAATTGAACAAAATGAGACAAATTCCGACGACCAATGTTTTCTCGATAGAAACACATCTTCGATTCAAATTTAAAGATCAGAGATTTTGCCTTAATGATGCTTATATCATCACCTTGCAATTGCAAAGCAAGATGATTGAATATACAGACTAAATCAGTTAGATACGCAATATCTTTTTTGCATGCCAGGAGACCATCACTTAATTAACGACTGTGCCGAACAGAGAATAAAACCGTTTCAAACAGCTGCCTTTGGATAGCCATCTCACTTCAGTATGTAGAAGGAGACGGTCGAATTCTTCATTATTATCGACATAAAATTGACGGAATATTCGAGAATATTGAGGGGTTGGCTCTTAATTTTATTCACTGATTGAATAACAATACTGAGGGAATAATGGAGACGAGAGCTCAAATATTTGGCAATCAAATGCTGCCAACGAATTACACAGTGTATCGTAAAAACGTCTGGTACTGCCTTTTTCAAATGAGAAAGAAATCCCTTGTGTTTTCCAGTAAATGCTGGAGCACCATCTGTAGCACAAGCAATGATGTTTTTCATTGGTATTCCTTTTTTTTGAAGAACTGCTCAACTGCCGTAAAAATAGACGCACCTGAAGTGTCTGTTTCCAACTCCTTTGCAAAGAGTAATTTTTGTTTTCCTTCATTACCTTTGATAAAACGAGCATAAACCAAAAGCAGTGCTTCATTGCCTGGTAGCGTCAACTCATCCTGCTGCAAGCCAGATCTTTACTTTTTCAGAATGTTACACATATTTTCTTCAATATCTTCGTCCATTTCGTCAATTATTTTTCGAACAGGATCATCACTGAGAGGAATAGATTGAGGAATAGCACGAGGAGAACAATAATGAACGACTGTGCGTAAACCTTCTTCTACGTCAGGTAAAAGAAGCTACTTTCCAATTGAATGCAGCTTGCCTGATTTGGCAATTAGTTTTGCAATATTGTAGAAACAAACGATTCCATCGTCATATTTTCGTTTATGTTCGGTCATTAGGGAAACGATGGTTTTTATTTGGTTAAATTTGTCTCTTAAAAGCTGAAAAATAGGACATATCACGGTTCACTTTATCAGGATGCATATTTTTCAAGAGTTCAAGGAGCCTTGATGGCTTCACCGCCTCGTTAGAAAATTCTTGCTCACAAATAAGACACTTTGGCTTTTGATCATTATGAGCAGCGGTTTTAAAGTCATATTTTAAATATTCGATAAAAGTTATGTCTGTATTTTTTCTTTGATGCGCCCTTGGACATAATTACGTAACAAAATGTTCTGAAATGAATATATGTTATGAGTTTACAATAAATTTCAGCAACACTAAGAAACCTTACATCCGGACTAATTACCTAATAGTCCTAACTGACAAATAGGAAAAACAGAAGAATAAGCCAACTATTTGCTGAATTCCTCTATTTATATATTTTTTGAAAAAAACGCCTGTCTCCGGTATACCTAGGGAGACATTTTTTGTTAAGTTTTTCAAGTCTGCTTGTCACGAAAATAACATTCATAATCCTCGAATATAAACATTCACACGCAAAAAACTTGCCTCAACTGTGTTTACCCATTCTTTTGCGCATACGCGGGGACCGCAGTTTGGTCGACTGCGCCTGCGCCGAGGATTTTCCGTCATGTTTATCGTCTAAATTTGAATTCCAGTCAGACGGACGGATTTTTTCTAAAAATTTACCCTAATTTATAAGGCGATTTCAAACCATGGAAAATTTTAACTTGTAAATAAAGCCACATGAAATATTTATAGAATTATGCATCAATGGCAAAAATTAGCGAGAGTACAAGTGCGTAATCACTCATTTCTGCCTTTTACGTACAATTTATCACATGAGAAAATAACAGACTATTTGCACGTAAATTAGAGTTGATCACTGAAATGCCATAAATTTGCTCAACTGTCCACTGAAATTACGTTTCAAGTACACTCTGTTATTGCAACAGGGCAACTGAGGCTGAAACCGCTGAGCTTTCAATTGCCATGGAATGGCAATTGCATAGTGGCAAATACAGTTACTGTACCAAGCAGCATGAAAAGCATTCAGCGTCTGTTTAGTACTGTCACAAGTATCGTTGGATAGAAAAAGTTTGCATGCTAACAAGTTTATTAGTAACGTTATCTCTTTGAACCTATTAAACATATTCAATGAAATACATGAATCTGAGACTATCTGACGTTTTTGCATCTCACTCAATTAGCGGTAAATCAATTGTACCTACTGGCAGCTTGCTGGCAATATTGCTACACTGGAGGCCGTCTGAGTGACGGTGAGCAACACAAACGACACGATACAACGATAGATAATTTTTAAATATTGACCCAATTATCTGTGTTCAACGCCTCCTTCTGTATGTTCAACCATTCAAGGCGTACCCTCCTACCACCCCTTTGCATTTCCTCTACGTCCCCAGGGGGCCACGGTTCACTTTGATAAACAGTGGTATATAACCAATGATTGATTAGAGACCTAGAGATGAAATGTTCAGCCGATTTACTTTAATTTCATGTAAGTTCATCTTGAAAATTATTTCAAAACCTTCAATTAATTACAAGAAAGCAGCACAGCAGGACGAAACTAGAAGCGCATGGGAAGTCTATATTCTCCAATTACTTATGACCTCTTCAGCCAACCTCGTTCGCAAAGTGTCAATAATAATATGTTCAGTAATCTATTTCAATAGAATTAGATTCCGCTTGATAAAGTCAAGTTAGGTTGGTTTGCGAATTTGATTTTGTGAAGCCTCCATAAGATAAGTGTTCACCTCTTGTTAACTCGGAAACAATTAGTAATTCACAAATGTTCATTTTCTAATAAACATGATTGACTTATTAGTTGGAAAGCAACCGATGCTTTAGCATTTAGGGTACTTCAATGAATAGACCCCATTAAAACCTTATCTATACTTAAACCTAACCTCACCCAACTTTAGCTTAACCGGCCAAATCTGTCCTAAATTGATAGGCGAAAAATTTTTATGCCTGAAACTAGATTGCAAAAGGTTTTCCAGACCTGTTTTGAAGATGTATTTATTGTGGTTTTTCATAGTCATGTTATGTTCAGGGTCGAGTTTTTTCTTTTAAATTGATGCAGGAATTATGTGTTTAATCATGCATTTATTTCCATGTTTACATATATAGATAGATATGTATATGCGGTATATTTATGTATATAGTGTATATATATTTGCCATCGTTTACTTTATCTGAAAACGAACGAAATCATTATTGAGTTAATTTCGTTATCAATGATTTTTCTGTATTCCATAACAAGATATTGAAATTGGATGCCAAATTTGGAAACTATAGATATAAGAAGCTCAACGTTGGTGTAATTATTGCTTCGATGAAACGTCTTACTCATTATTTGAATTTAACCTGTCTGACTCTCCATTAGATTTTGAGATGAGTTAACTGGAAATAAAATTGTAGACCAACGTCGACGCAAGATATAGCCTACTGCATGAGAAAGAGAGGACTTGTAGAGAAAACCGTAGACATTATAGAGAAGTTGATACGGATGATATGCGATGACATTTTCTATTTTGTACCACTTTAACAGCTAATCCAAATAGTTTATTATTTATTTAATATATCAAGGCTATGTTTATGCAAAATTTCTTTGGCATAATGATCGATTTATGAAAGTTTTAGCACGATTGTAAAAGAAGACTTCATTTGTTCAAAAATATAGGTTGAATTTGATAGTTGAGCAATAGGAACTTTTTACAAAAGTATGACCGCTAAACTAATTTTTACCTTAATTAAAAAAGTCTATTAAAACTAGTCTTCCCAAAAGTGAAGTTGATTGAAATCTAGAATATCACTGAACTTTTGGTGATGAAGCACCATGGTTTCTTCCTCTAGTTCACATACCCATTGAAGAAGTATTGTAGTCGTTCGCTGACTGAAATGAAACTTTCTTTGTCATCAATGGAGTCATAGACATTGAAAATGGTCAGTTGCTTCAATAACGACAAATTAAACGCGTACAATTTGAACATTGTATTCTTTACAGTCGGTACGCAAATATCTGGGGACGAAGTTGAGAGCCGATGTATAGGTGCTGAATGCGCGCTCAGCGTCAAGCACGCATGAGATACAACTTCATTAAGAACGGAAATTTCTCCTGAATACTTTCAAGTAAATTTTAAAGATATGGTTATATTCACAAGATATGTGTTTTGACTCAGAGGTTGTTCTAAAAAAATTCTAAATAATTTTGTGATTTGGTACAACGTGGCTCAATTTACCGCATTTCTCAATCAACCTACCTAGATCCACTATATATGTAAAAAACAATGCTGCTTGCTTTTATCCCATTGTCGTGAAATCTAACCTCATAGCTCTTTGCAAATATCCCTTGAAAATGTAGATGCATGGGAATGGGGTTAACGGTGCTATGGTTCTTACAATAGGAATACAATTCAATGATTTCGTGCCACAATGTCAAGCAAAGTTTGAGTACTTGTCAATTAAATTATTCGAGCACAACTGGGTAGAGTTTACATAATGCAATTGCGAGCGTATTACAGCGCTTTTTGTGTCAACGTGGAGCTAGACTTGCGGTTCCGAATTCACAGGTGATACTGCACCAAGAACAGGTAGCTGTGCTTTCATCAACGAATTCATTTTATCTCATGCTTGTTTCTGGCGTATGAGTAAAATAATACGCTGAAAGTTCGTAAGGTGATCTTAGAGAACAGCTTCACGGTAAATTAGTTACAAAGGCTTATAGATAAGTGCGCAAATGAAACGTCTGCGTCATATTATTTATGCATCAGTAAATAAAAGCAAGACTTACCATGTACTCGATTTTGCTTCAGAATGACCGAGCAACAATCAATTTCGGGAACATCACGAACAGCGCTGATATTGGAGGCTCTGACTACAGCGATAGCACCATTAAGATCACGTTCGACGCGTCCCTCATCTCCAATACCGCCTACCTCAACGACTCTGCCATTGTGACCGCAGGAGCAGAATACGATGCCGACAACTACGTATGGGTCAGCCAGGCCTCCTATGCCTTCGACATGACTGCGGTAAATTGATGCCATATTGTGTCTGATATTATATAGCTCTCTTAAATGACAATTATTCAGATGTAATAACTGCTTGCATTGGTGATTAACATATGTAAATAGCAATAACTTTTTCATCAAATTTTGTTGCACTCTGTGCTTTCTTAATTTTCCGGCTATATTGTTCAACAATCCCAATCAAGCCTGATGCATACAATCTTATACATTTGTTTATTAAATGCCTTATAACTAACCCCAGGAAGCAATGACGATTATCCCCGGCGGTAGCCATTTCCGACACCTGGGCCCCTCAGGGGGATACAACTATTGTATCTATGGGAATTAGCGCTCCCAGGGGGAAAATGTGTGAGGGCCCGAACTGAGAGTTAGGTAGGCCTTCTTTTTGTTGAAAAAAAAATTTTTTTGCTATGTTAAGGACCCCCTTTTTCGGTTCATTGCGGTCCTGTTTTTCAGCGCCTACTACTTTCTTCTCTAACTTTTATCTTGCTTCTGGAACTTTTTTCCCAATTTACTGTTTCTATGCCCCTTCTGCATAGATTCCGCATTCCTTAATAGCCATACTACATGGTGCCTTCCTCCTTCCTCTTTTCGATACACTCTTTTATGTAGCGGTTAGGGAGTCTTAAACTAACCTATAATCTAATCTGCCGACACCTGGGTAGAGTGGGGAATTATGACTGAATTCTCCTTTTTCCCAACGGGGAGAAACACCGGGCGGCACTGCCGGGATTCTAACTACCGACGCCTTCCCGTGAAGGGCGCGTTCTTAACCACTAGGCCACGATCACTATATGCATATTTGTTTTTCCCAATAAGCTAAAGGTTATGAAATTTAAGATTATCGGGTTTCAATACATTGAAAAAACAAAGTTCTTGATGGAAATCATTCAAGAAAATACAGCCGCACAGCATGCTCTCAAATGACGTAACACTGAACATTGCTGAGCCGCTTCATTTCTCTTTCATTGATATCGTTATTTTATTTCAAAAGCGATTAAGCGTATTTAAAGGGAGCAGGTTTGTTCCTGCTCATCCACGCTTTTTCCAAGAATTGTCGAATGATCGCATGAATGAATAAAAACATGAGAAGACAGCTCAAAACGTCGAGACTGGAAAAAATTCTGCCGTCACTTATAAAGGCTATAATTTCTTCTGTCACCACAATGAGTTGACAAATACAAGGTGTTTCAGAACAAGCGGCACAAAAATTGCACACCAAGTAAAAATAGCCCAATAAACCCTTTTTTTCATTGAAATTTTACGAAAAAATTCGGGTTTTTGAGATATTAGCTGTTTATTGTTTTAAAAAATGAAATTTAATGACATAATTACTTGCAATATTTACTTGAATATACTTTACAGAAATTGTTCAAAATGTGTTTCACCTACATCAATACACTGTTCAATTTTTAGCGCTGACGACTGCCGGACATTAGGAAACAAGTCTGTCATTTCAAAAATCTCGCCAGCAGCCACTGCAATTCTGGTCACAAGATCTTCCTTAGATTGAATGGGTGTAGCATAAACAAGGCTATTCATGTGTCTTTTTTACCAAAAATCACTTAAACTAAATGTTTTTGTTGTAAACTCTCATAGAATAGAAGTGTTTGTAACCTAAATTCAAAATAAATTTCATCATTAAAAACCATGAACAGCTAATATCTCGAAAACCTGATTTTTTTTCGGAAAATTTTACAGAAGAAGAGTACTTATTTGGCCATTTTCTACTCGGTGGGCAATTTTGTGCCTCTTGTTCTGAAACGCCCTGTATATTAATATAGTTAACATCTGAGAGTGCATAAGAGAGTGCAGGTGTCAGGAATGGAAATATTCAAACTGACCCGCAGTGGAATTACTCAATCCGTGCACAACCTATTAAAAACAAAAAATTTTGAAGTGGGAAAGATAACTGACCGAGCAAATATGCTTTCAATTGTATACGCAGCTAATGTAAATTAGATATTTTTCGAAGCCATAGTACTGTATGAAAATAAACGTCAGAAGAAATTGATTGCTTTCTTCTAAACTACTTGCCTTTAGTTTAAATTAGTGAGCAACAGTAACCGTTCGGGTAACATAGTACGAGTTGAAGTTGAAAGGAAAATTCCGTTAAAATTTGTTGACGGAAGTGCAACTACAGTGTGATTCGGAGATCCTTTACAGAGCGGACAGATCCTCCAGTTAAGTCTTATTGCTTGAATGCGTTTACCTCTTGCATAAACAATTCAATCTCAGTCACAAAAAGTGTTCAGAGCGATTGCTATTGCATTTTACGAGAAAATATGGCTTCAGTCGATGCTTGGGCTGCTCTCTATCCTACGTTGCAGACCTACTCCTACCCGAGCAAAATCGACATCGACGGCCCTGATGTTGGACAGCCCTACGCTGGCGTCACCTTCAACATAACAGCCATCATCACTGACCCTTCTGGACCCTTCCAGTTCGAAGTGTACACCCCCAGCAAATTGCACGTAGGTTAACGACTGTACGGTAGTTCGCTATATGTAACTAATGCATACCACAGCAAATTCACGAGAGAAATGCTTTGAAGTAATGGAATACCATGAAATTGACTACAAACCTTCTATTACGACTGCTAAAATTATCCGATTTACCACGTTCCAGCGCGAGCTGGGCCTTCTATGACAGTGAACATTCCTGCCCTAAGGGGACCTCATCCCTAAAATTGATCAAAATTTCCGATTTTTTTGCGTTTCTATTGCAACTAGGTTAACGAAAATGCATCCCACTGTCTAAAACTGAATATTAACCATATTTGCTTCTATAAAAATGCCCGATTTTCGCAATAGAAAAGAAGTTATTGCGCAAACATATGTTTTTGCGCAAAACATTACTCCTTCTACAATTTTCAACGTAGAAGCGTGATTGAGGTCTCATTCGACGCGGAAATAATGTGCAAACAAACGCGGGAAGGATATTTTGGAATTTAAAATTGAAAAAATTTTATTGACAAATTTTTCCAAAATGAAGGATTTTCCCCCCTAAAATCCTAAATTTTTCAACAAAAAAAGTCTAATTCCAATTAAAATAAAATTTCGCTTCGCTACTTTGTTCCCACATTACTGGTTTAACATGCTATGTGGACGTGGCGAGTGCAGCCACATTTCTCAAAAACTCTCCTGAAACCTGTTACCCGACTTCAAAACTTATTTTCATTTTTCTCTGGATGTAATTTATTGACATTCCAATCCTTTCTCTTTATACAGTTTTCAACGTAGTAACCTGATTTTTGTCTCATTCAACGCGAAAATACAGTGGAAACAAAGTAGCGAAGCAGAGTTTTATTTTTTTACAAATTAGAATTTTTTGGTGAAAAATCTAGGATTTTTTGGTGAAAAATTTAGGATTTTTTGGTGAAAAATCTAGGATTTTTTGGAGGAAAAACGGTTATTTTAAAAAAGTTTCTATAAATGTTTTTCTAATTAAAAATTCAAAATATCCTTCGTGTGTTTGTTTGGACAGTGTTTCCGTGTCGAATTAGATTAAAATTACGCTTCTACGTTGAAAATTGTGGGAGTAGGATTGTGCGAAAACTGTGTTTTTGCGTAATAACTTCTTTTCTATTGCGAAAATCTGGAATTTGTATAGAAGTAAATGTGCTTAAAATTCAATTTTACCGATTGGAATGCATTTTCGTAAACCTAGTTGTAATAGAAATGCCAGAAAAAATTATAAAAATAATGTCAATTTTAGATAGGTCCTTGTAAGCTAGAAGGTGATCCTCCCTAGAAGGCTGTGAGTCCAGGCCGAGAAATAAATTTCAACATTTTCACAATTAAATAATTCTAACGCATCAAAAACCAGCATACCATCTCTCATGCTCGCAGCTGTAACAGGTGGCTGCCCACCGTAAGTTAATACATGCGCGTATGTGAGATCTTCGAAAACTAATGTTAAAACCATTTTCACAGCTGCAGCTGTTCAGCGTGTATTTTTTTCTGAAATAACTCAAAAATTTTTGAAATTTCTAGAGGAGTGCTAAATTAAAATACTTGTTCATACAAGTATTTGACTAGTAGTACGTTTGCGAATACTATTTTCAAGTTAAGCGTACTTTCACACAGATAAAATCCTACGCTACGTTTGAATCAGAAATGATACTTAAATAGTTGGAAGATAGTGGTTCCATGATTTTGAAAATATGAGTAGAAATATGAGTGCTCGATGTAGGAAGGAAACGTATAAATCATCATTGTTTAATTGAGCAATAGAGACAGTTTTCTCTTCTGCAGCGATTCCAGTCACATTCATATGGCCACAAAATGAAAGAAGGCGTTCCCTAGCTAACTGCTACACTTAGAACTCATAATTTGGTACTAACTTATCAAATTAATTAACTTCTGGTGAATTACAACTTTTAGCACATCCTGATTTCCTGTTAACCATCGAAAAATTTCCGATAAAAAAACATAACATATGAACACAGACCCTCGAATAAAAAATGCACAAACGCTCCTCATCCAGCTTGAAAATAGTAACAGGCTGACACAGATGAAGCATTACTGAACTGAAAGAGGACAACCGAACTGAAAACAAAGTAAATGTGTCAAAAATGTTGACTATATCTTCTACATTCAAGTGCTTGTAAGTAAGACAAGGCATTGCTTACATCAATGTGCGTTGTTCTCATTAGTGAATCATTTGTCAAGAAATTAATTATTCTCGATTAATTTTCATGAGATAATTCACTTCAGATATCAAGACCAGTAAATTTCCATTTTTTAAATTTGGCCATTGTGATGTCAGATTTATTTGGGTAAAAAATCATTTTAACACTTCGCAAACATCTTACGAAAATGCCCTTCCCACAAAATTATCTACCGATATACAATGTGCGTCGCCAGTGTGATTTTTGAATACAATTAACTGGAAAATGTGACTAATATCAGAAAACTAGAATCACGGTCACAAAATTTATCGCGGGTAAATGGTGCTCAAAATTGAAAACATAAAGAGTGAAATTAAACTTTATTGGTAACTTTCTTAGTACAACCGTTACTATTGATTTGGATGCTTCAATTATGATGTCGCCTCTAAGAGATATAACGATTAATTCATCATAATCTGCTTGTTGAGTCACATATTCAGATCTTGCAACAAGGTATGGTATTTGATAGAGATCTTTTTGCAATTCAGCAACCGTTGAAAGAGTTTTAGTATAAGTTCATTTCTAATAGGAAAGAGCGTTCGGAAGAGTGCCTGAGAAATGGTTGTGTCTATTCGTATAAATGTGATTGCTGCCTGCAGTCCCATGTTGGAAGTACTACACTCCAGCAATTTGTTCGTCACAGCCAACACTCGGGTATCTCCCACAGAACCGGTCGTCCATACTCATCTCCCTCCCAGTCAGCTATCAGAGATAATTGCCATAGGTCAAACCACTCATTTAAAAGTTCCAATTTCTCCACGCTTTGCAGAACAACAGAAAAATTTGATCAAAGAATTTTGGAATCCTTGTTCCTTTTTACCCATAGACCTAAGTTAAATCATGACCAAAGTGCGATGAAATTGAATATTGCCCCAACCGTGTAAATTGGAGTGTGTTCTATATAATGTATGTGTGTGTGTGTAGTTCTGTTTTTTTTTGTGTAGATGTTATTGTGTGTTGGATTGATTGCTAGAATTCAGGTTCATGTGTACGTATGGCTTCAAATGTTTAAGGAATTTTTTTTTAGTTTCTAATGGTTGTACATAGCTATTGTTTGATGTAGGTATAGTGATATTAGTTTCTTATAATTTTTTGAAATATGTTCATTATCGTTTTTTGTTTTACAGCACTGAGGATGGAATCAGAGATTCCGAAACGTTTGCAATTAAATGAATGTTTCCTTTTATTTTGGTTTTCCTTTTTATTTTACGCATAAGATTTCGAAAAAATCACCCTTTCAATTCTACCTTTCGAATTCAGTTAGCACAGGCTGAGCTAATTTGCAATTAGCGAGTTTATATTTGGCTGTCTTGTTTTGCCTCAAGAATAAGTTCACGGTGTCGAACTTGGCTTTTATGGACTTTGGGACGAATCTGCAATGTACCGGAATCCCCAACCCTGAGAACGAGTTCTTCTTCTCTGTCGATAAGAGGACTTACCACCGAGGCGTCGCCAAGTTTGACTTCATCATGACTGGACTCGAATACCGTGAGTCTTTTAGAAAACATTTTGTGCAGTGATCAATATTGTGTAGGCTGTAGTGTCGTATCTTTCGGCACTAATAGAGGTATTGTAGCAGAAGCTTCAACTTCACTTCAGCTCCCTAAGCCGTAAACTAGGGAGAAGGAAAAGTGTACGCACAGCAACGCTCCTAATAATGTGCTGCTTAGATCGGTGACAGACCTTCCTTAAAACTAGTCGTGCCCGGAAGTCAAACAAGGACTTTCCGGTGCTTGTAAAGGTCGTAAAGGCAAGGTACCATAAAAGACTTCTGTCGGTCAGTTCCGGCCGTTTATGACACTTCCGGCTTCGAGACATGCGAAACCCAGCGAGACAAAGACATCCGGCGGTGCTCCCTTTACAAGGGACATCCTGAGATATAACAATTTCCCTCCCTTTAGATGAATATATGACAAACGGAAGGCAAAACTCAACAACCCATTCGCATTACAAGTTTAGTTATTCTACCTGATCTACGCGGTTCATTTTGTACAGGTGAACTGCTAACAGGCTGCAGAGTAGAAGGCTCAGCTGCCTTGCTACTGAAAGATCCCAAATTACTCGAAGAATGAAGCAGCTGATTTGAATGTCTCTTCCAGATTACATTTAATGCTAAGATTTGAACATGAAAGATATTAACAGCAACTTTACCAATAATAATTCCCTTCAGCCACTTGGGACCATCTCTTAAATTCAGAGCAGGAACATGATCACCGACATTAAATTGAGTTACATACCTAGGCTTAGACCTGGACACAGAGTATTTAGGACGAACTCTAACTCCAGAAGTAAGAAATTCACGATTGTTCAGCGCAACAGAGGGAGCAATTTTTGTGACACTATGAGGAATGCAATGTGATTGAAATAACGCTTTTGCAAGACGTGATTTGAACGATTCGGAAGAAGAGAGTTTTTTCAGCAGGTCTTTAATGACTCTAAAGGCCCTGATACACTAGGCAAAAATCGCGGTGATAACCGTCAGCATGCCTCGCGAAGTGCCTCCCACCCCTGCACACCAGCCAGTTGGCAGAGTGGCCACCGAGCTTTGCTGCGATCCGACCATGTCGGGAACAGACGGGCGTCACTGCGATGAGCAGTACAGTGTTGATCGTTGACGGGAGAGGTGCGCAGCTGTGTCTTGCTCCGCAGTTCAGTGGACAAAACTCTAACGATTTATTTTATTGACGCATTTAAAAAATACGGCTGCTTGTAGAATGTGAAAAGCAGCTCTTACAGAAAGCTAAAGCACAGCGCAATGGGCGCTTTATTTCTATCCGGCGCCCTATATGGCTGGTCGCAATCGTGCACCTACCCGTACGACATGCAGAGACAGACTGACGCCTTGCAATGCATTCCGCGGTGATTCCTCTTGCGTGCTGAGTGTATCATGTCGCCAGTTCTCACTTCAACTGGCGGCGGGATCCACTGCCGCAATTTCTCGAGTCAGGAACGCCAGTGTATCAGGGCCTTTACCCCCCTCTCAGCTTCACCATTGCTTGCTGGAGAGTAGGGCGGAGGTGTGAGGTTCTCAATGCCGTTGGAAATTAGAAAATCTTTAAAGTCTTGAGATGAAAAGTTAGAAGCATTGTCACTTACGAGCACATCACACAACCCGTTTCTGCTGAAAATCATTTTCAAAGCATCGACAGAATCTGATGTACTCGTGGATGGTACAATTTCGCATTCTATATATTTAGACAATACATCTACAGCAATGAAAACAATTTTATTCTCGTAGAAAAGTGATCAACATGAATACGTTCATAAGGACGAGAAGGAGTGGGCCATTCTACGTATTTAGACTTAGGTTTAGCTCGATTTAATTGACATTGAGGGCAACTTTTTACAATGTCTTCAATAGTTTTGTCCATTCCGGGAAACCAAATAACAGATCTGGCCAACGACTTCATGCCACAAATGCCAGGATGTCCATCATGAAATGCTCAAAGAACTAAACTCCGTAATGACTTGGGAATTAAAACCCTTTCTTTATAAAGTATACAACCTTTCATGATGGTCATCTGAGGTAGCAGGTTCTTAAATTTAGACAAATTAGGATTAGGTTTAGGAGGCATGCCAAACTTTATGTATGGTTTGAGTTGACACAGTTCACTATCCGCATCAGTATGAGTTTTTATATTTTCACACGTAACTGGAGTTTTCTCGAAAGAGTTCACTGCAAAGATCATTTCGTACGATTCTAGTTCTGTTACCGTTGTGGGTAGAGGAAGCCTACAAAGACAATCGCTAATTACGTTAAATTTGCCTTTCGAGTAGCTGAAAACATAGTCAAACTGGGACAGTCTGAGAGCCCATCTTTGAATACGAGCGGAACAATTGAGAGGTACACCCTTGTTATGTGCAAAAAGTTTACAAAGAGGTTTTTGAACGTTATGAGTAATGAACTTAGCACCAAGAAGAAATTTCTTGAATTTTTCGACACCGAAAATAACACTAAGGTTTTCTCTTTCGATGTTAGAATAGTTTCGCTCTGCATTATTTAGAGATCTAGAGGCAAATTGAACAGGACACCAATCATGAGAAGGACCAAAGCGTTGCATGAGTTCGGCGGGAACCCCATAACCAGAACTATCCGTTTCAAGGAGAGTTTCATGGTTGGGATCAAATAATTTTATTGGCTTATGCGAACGAAAGATATCCTTGATTATTTGGACACTTTGATCCTGCTCTGGAGTCCACCGAAAAGGTACATCTTTCCTAAGTAGCGAATACAGAGGATGCATGACATGAGAAAAATTGGGTACAAAACGACTGTAGAGATAACACAATCCAATGAAAGCTTGCAACTGTTTGAGGTTTTGGGAGCAGGAGCATTGAGAATTGCGTCTACTTTCTCAGAATTAGGGTGAACACCTTTGTTATCAAAAACGTACCCTAGATAAGACGCACGCTCATTTAGAAAGGCACATTTAGAAAGATTTTTAAGCGAATTCCAGCATTTTTGAGGACAGACAAAACTTTGTCAAGAACTTCCAAATGAGCATCATACTAAGAAGTTAAAATGAGTAGATCATCCTGGTACACAATGATGTTATCGATGCCAGAAAGAGTCCTATTCATGAACGCTTGAAAAATGCCAGGGCTTGCACGCAATCCATAAGGTAAGTAATTGTACATAAACAGACCTTCCGAGGGGTTAATGATCGTAAAATTTTTTGATTCTTCGTCCAACGGAATTTGCAGAAATGCATTTGACAAATCAATTTTGGAGAAAAACTTCGCGTCTCCGACTTGAGAAATTACATCATCAATGACAGGTATTACAGATTGAACAGGATTCAGAAAATTGTTATTGGAGGCTGAAAAATCTCCACAGATTCTCACTCTGCCGTCAGACTTTAGAACATTACCGGTAGGAGATGCCCATTGGCTTTCATACACTTTAGAAATTTTACCCATACTCTGCAAGCGCTCTAGTTCAGTTTTGACAGAGTCTTTTAGTCTTACACTAACAGGGCGTTCTTTACAAATACAGCAACTGCATTAGGCAACACATCAAGATGAACGGTATCTTTAACGTTAGACTGTGAATCAGATGATAAGTACGAATCATATTTCAAAGACAAGCTTTTCGGTAAACTATGGCAATCCGTTTTGTTTATAGTGTCGTATTTATCAGGAATGACAACATTTACGTTGATTTTAGAAAAAATATCTCGGCCAAGCAAGTTGATTCTATCATCTTCCACAATGAGAAACTTATGATTAAAACTGACGTCTTTATAACTGATGATTATTGAAGATTGACCAAGCAAATTTACAGAGCCACCACTGTGTCCGAGCACTTTGCTACACGTAGGACTTATAACAGCACCAACTGAAAGTGCATCTCTTTTACGTATAGTTGAGACTGCACTACCATTATCAAGCAGAAATTTAATAGGGTTACAATTCAAGTTGCATGTTAACATCGTAGGCTCTTTTGTAACGGGAATTACAGTGGTGTTTACTCTAAAAAATGAGAGTCATTCAAGTGATTATCACAAAAATTACGGTAACCATTGTCGTTCCTAGGGTTTTGTAGAACAACTTCGTTTTTCCGCTGTGGAGGCTCCCGTGAACTCTTCATTGACCCATCTTCTTTTCCGACGTTGCAATGACAATTACTTCTTTCCGGCTGCACTATGTAAGTGCGAGCTGCGTCAATTTCGCTTCGTGTAGGCCCCCTTCGTGTAGGTTCCCTACGTGTAGGCTCCGCCGGAGAAGGCCGTGCTACCGTCGTAGATTTGCAAACTTTTGAAATGTGGCCTGTCTTCCCACATGTATAACACTTCAGTTTCAACGCATAACAATTCTTTGCAAGATGCTTCTGCTTAGCTCCGCAACGGAGGCATGTGTAGTTCGGCTGTAATTTTCCTGTTGTGAAAAACGATGAAGATGAATCCTCACGAATAATATCTTGAGCATCGGAACTTAACTGTTCGATGAGTTTTGCATGTTCAACACATTCGTTGAAAACTTTGGTATCACACTTCTGTAGAACTGCACTGAGAATTTGCGCTGAATGTAGACCAGCCACGAAAGCATATCTCAATAGACGATCGCGACAGCAATTTTCGTAGTTGCACGCAGATGCTAAGTTATTTAACGTTTTAGCAGAACTTTCTATGTATTCATTAACACCTTGCTTTTCATTTAGAAATGTAACTGCACAATGGATTTCTTGATTTCAAATTGCTGTATTAACTTTTTTTCTAGTTCATCATACGTAGCATCAATGAGTAACGTAGGTTTAATTCTTCGTTGTAGATCAGTAGTGATGTTTACAGGCAAGGCTTTAACTAAAATACTAGCTTTTTATTGCCATTGTTTCCCGCCTTCTGAAGAGCGTCTGCACACTGTACTTGTAGTCTCTGCAGAAATTCGCACACTGTTTCCACTTCAACGTCGAATGGAGGATAGCTAACTGTAGAAAACGCCATCTGGGTTTCAAAGCACTTGTAAAGTTCAAATTCACTTTGGAAATTTGAAATCTTCGTCGCCAAATTGTAATGTCGTATCTTTCGGCACTACTAAAGGTATTGTAGCAGAAGCTTTAACTTCACTTCAGTTCCCTAAGCCGTAAACTAGAGCGAAGGAAAAGTATACGCACAGCAACGCTCTTAATAATGTACTGCTTAGATCGGTGACAGACCTTCCTTAAAACTTGTCGTGCCCGGATGTCAAACAAGGACTTTCCGGTGCTTGTAAAGGTCGTAGAGGCAAGGTACCATAAAGGACTTCTGTCGGTCAGTTCCGGCCGCTTATGACACTTCCGGCTCCGAGACATGCGAAACCCAGCGAGACAAAGACATCCGGCGGTGCTCCCTTTACAAGGGACATCCTGAGATATAACATAGGCAAACTATGAATTGGCAAAACTGACAAAATATCTGAGACCCCGGCCCGAGTGTCAATCAACAATCATGACTGATCAGAAAATATATTGTTGTTCTTTACATCTTGCTGTTTTAGCTGTTATAGGCCAGTCGACTGTCAAGGCGTCTGATTTGCAAAGCAGATGAAATCCGACCATGAATCTTGAACGGAGGTTCATTTAAGTTCTATTACTTAGTATGCAGTTTCCAACAGCAGTGCTTAGCCCACCGTCAATATTATATGGGGCGAGCGAGAATTCAGTCCAGACCGCAGAGCATGTGGGTCACGTCAGTGGTGCTACGTGTGTGTGGGTTGAGGAACCAAGCAAGCAACGCAGCGCTCTTTTAGGGTCGTCAACTATAACGCACTGAGAGTTACCACCCTGAGGGAGAAATACGTTCTTAGTTTAGTATTAACAATGAATAGTACAATGTTCTAAATATGGAAGGATTCTAGCGTCCCAAACAGCCGCCAATCGTGATGAAAAAACCATTGGTATCTGCTTTTACACTGAGTTAACAACGCGTAAAACCTAGCCTACATAGTTCTAAAAGTCCTAGTAGTAGTTGATTGAAGCTACTTGAATTGACGTGTGCAGTAGGGCAGCTTCTAACGACTCTGCAGTGTGCCAGGAGCTGATCATGCACAGAGGGGGCAGATGTACAGGAAAAAAGTATCCCGATGTGCAATCCTTAAAATCGCATCAGCGACAATGCGAAAGTAAATCCCAACATCGTAACTTCAGAGGGGAAACAACCACTCTACGCCACCAAATGATGTAAAGAATCAGCTCTTTGCAGTTTTTGTTTCCCGGTAGCGATTAGTTTCGGTAATGATGTCGGAGTGTGAAGAAAAAAATTCTTGTGATTGTCCACATTTACCATTTATTTCCAGCTCTTTAGCATGATAATGTATTCAATTTGTTCAATCTTGAGTTCAGTGATTAGCACTGAAGGTTTGTGGAACAATCTGTAATACTAAAAATTTAGTATTTAATTTAATGTTGTCAACGATTTCAATAATTTTGTTGCCACGTATAGGTAATATGGAAGATTTGATGACGTGTTACGTGAATGACATTGTGCTCGAAAATGCTTAGTTTTCGAGACGTAGCATAAATAACTTCAGGTAAGAATAGCATTAACGGCAACATCGATATAGGTCTTTCGGTGTATGGCGGATACGGAGCATGCGCAGTCACTTTGGCGAGAAAAAACCATCGGTGTCGGATGGCCAAGTCAAGTTATTTTAGGTTTCCTTAGGTTAGCTTATTTAATTAATCAAACTTAACCTAATCTAACCTCAGCTATCGTTATGTCAATACCGTATTTCAGCTTATTTACGTCTCCGTTCGTTCAATTTTTTATACGACGTTCTTATAACTTCAAAGTTAAATATCTCGAAAACCAAGCATTTGCGAGCACAATGTCATTGGTGTAAAACATTTTTAAAAGTCTCCAATTACCTAAATTTTGTAATGTAATTATAAAAGTTATTGATGACATTTAATTCAATATTGACCTACTAAAAAAACGAAAATGTCGAGCCTATCTTTAACTTAAACGACTAAGGTTTAGAAAAACGGAACATATTAATTGTTATTATTTTTATCATTAAACATTCCAACCCTTTCCGCCTCGCGAGAGAGCTCTGAAAATGGAAGTGACCTATGAAGTACAGCATCCCTTTTCTTTAAGTTGTCCTGTTTATTCAATAAAAAAAATGTGTTTTGAATCATCACATCATATTGTGTACAAGGAAAATACACTTTGACTGTTGAGTCTTAGAATACGTAAGCTATTTTTTGAACACGGAGAGTATTTCACCTAAACGAGTAAGTGTTCACTACTCTTTCTGGCCAGATCTTGTTTTCAGAACGCATCGTAGAAGCAAAACACTTCCATATATCAGGTTGGCACAGAAGTAATGTCAGACTTTTAAAACGGATATTTACAATTAGATTATCAGTTATTTACATTCTGTTATAAGGGTAATATGTTTCTGACACTAAGCAAAAGATTTTCTTTTAGATTATCTCTGTTACGTTAATTTTTTCAGAAATATTATCACCAATGTTTGTTTCATCTATAGATCACAGACATAATTTTCTACTGGTCGAGTTTCATAATGGTGTTAAAAATCTATTCAGAAGACTTATGGCGATGATGTAGTGAATGAAAGAAGTTGCGGAACATGGTTTTCTCGTTTTTGAAAGGTAATTTTACTGTAAGAGATGAGCCAAGGAAAGGTCGTCCACCAAAAACACTGAATTCTGATCAGTTGAATGTTCTTGTGTGAGTTGTGCTCAAGAGTCCTATTGTTACCGCTAGAAAAATCGCAAGACAGTTAAGGGGCTTTCACACGATCAGTTTTTCTGTCAGTCACACTCACACTCATTGACTGTGGTCAAAACACTCGCGTTCACACGTACGTTCTCGTGACTGAAGTGGCGCGCCGCAAGCAGACTCGGCGGTAGTTTACAACGTATTGTCGGGATAGGTTCGCCGTGTCCAAAGCAAGCTTATTCATTGGCTTTGCGATCAAAAAGGGGAATAAACTTCGCAAATAGATATTGGGTTAATGAAAGGCTAGCTAAACATCCACAAAATGGGAGTTAGAACCAGATTTGCAGGAAGTGAAGGCTAAATCACCAGATTTCGTTCACTATATATTTGCGCATTTCTTTTTCCTTGTCGCAGCATTTGTAAAATTTGGTTACACTAAATCTAACAAATGCTACAACTTATCCAAATGTAATAATCTACTCTATAATAATTTCAAGTCCAGGAAATATTTTCCGCCCGTGCTATACAGTTTTGCATGTACCAGCGTGTAATAGTACAGCTCGTAAATTGAATGTTTTTCTTTCAGAATTATATTCAATCTTTTCCTAGCAACACAGTAAATGTATAAATAACTGAAATCTGGCACACATTTGTTAGAACTGTATGATTGAATGCACGCGTAAATCTGGCATACGCAAGCAAATATTTAAAAAAAAAAATAAGCTTCTCAAATTACTGAGTGATAATATCTAATAATTCATGTGAATGTGACAGCAGTACGGGTAAACTAATAAACGCTAAGATTTATTCCTCGAAACATTTGCATGCTGAAATTATTTGTTAAGGAGAATTCATGTAAAAATTTGTTTGTGTTATTTTAAAAATGCCGGATAAATCGTTGATATCGTATTTAGGGCCATATATTGAATCTTATCATTCTAATAAACAAAATAATGTGCCTTTGCTGTATTTCTTGAGTGAACATTAAATAAGATTGAAAATGTAAATGGCACTGACGCTGCAACAGGACGAATGCATTATGATATGTTTGTAACAAATTGACCATTGTTTACCGCATCATTTTGAGTACTGAAAAAGTACGCACCTTTGAATTAGGTGCTACCCCCAGGAATATAACAGATTTCTTGGAAGCAAATGCTCTAAAATTTTTCCTAAACCATCTTCGAAATGTATTAATTTTTTTCTCCAAGCCATTCTCATTAAACTAATACTGTGTTGCTTCATTAACATATTTGAGCGACTTGCTTCTTATGTCTCTGCTCTTGTATTCGTTGCTTTGCACTTTCTACAAAGCAGGATGCTCATGAAAATAGCTAATTTATTATTGAGACCAGGCAAAGACTATTTGACACGGGAGAGCGATCACAGACGTCCTCACTAGACGCCGGGCGGGCAGACACTGACACGCAAATGTTACAGTGTTGCCATATAATTTTGGCAGAAAAGTGCTAGATTTAAAACAAAAAGGTGCTGAAAAGAGCAAAAATAATTTGACTTGGTGCTAAAAAAAAAGCTAAACATATTTATTAATGTATTACAGCTATTATTCATCATTTTAAGTGGAATTTGATAGCCATTGATAACTTCATAAAGCTTACAGTGAGCACCCTGTCTAGAAAAAGAGTAGGCAAAGCATTTATACGCTTCTGTGATTACTAATTGTAGTGAATGACACACATCTCACAAGAATTAATGAGGGAACTACCTCTTTCAATTTTTTAAACACACCTTTGTTCACACACACACACACACACACACACACACACTCCTGCCATAACACTGGGATTGCTAGTACCTATGGCAATTAGATTAGTTGTGTTCAATTTGCAAGCTCACTTTTCAATGCATCAACAATGCTATATGCATCACAATTAGTCGTCTTTCAATCGGAATTAAAAAGGTGAGACCCAGTTATTTCAGGCTTTCACTAAAATAAATGATCAAAATATTAAAAATTTTATGCACAGATATATCATGTCTGTAATCAATTTGTCTTTGAAGTGTAGGTCATGAACATTTTTTATCACAGCAATGCATTTACTTCCATGCATTCTTATCCTTAATACGACTTTGCTACCTTTCACGACATGCTTGCACAGATCTATCAAATGGTCCACAAATGTTGACTGACGTGTGAAAAACTAAAAAAGTGTAAGCTTATCTTCAACATATTCAACCCCATTAGATTTTGGTTTAAAGAATTGAGTTATTGGATACTATTAAAAGGCACAGATGTTACATGTTTCATTGTTTCTGCGTGTCTTGTTAGTAAACAATATTTTGTACCTATTTCACATTTGCAAAATAAGCAATTAGCCTTTGAACTATCTTCTGGTACCTCACGAAATCACTTCAAATTGTTTCATTGGCAACTGTTCTTTTATGAACTTTTGAGTGCGATTTTTTCACGCCTGCACTTATTTTGATGAGTTGTTTTGTATTATTTTAAGGAGAAAGATGCATTCAAACAGATGTTATTTATTTAGAGTGAAATTGAACGTGGGGTTGAATAATTATTATGTGCACAAAACAGCAGACAAATTTATTCCTCAGCAACACCAACCAGTACCACAATTCTTCAGTACGACACTGTCGACTGCTGCCGACTACGGCTGTGATAATGACCATGGCATAATAATGACACTGGTGACAAAACTGCAGAAAACCGACAACGGACAAACCTTCGTTGAACCGATATTTCGTTAACACATCGCCTTAACGCGTAACAACTCTGTCATAGCTGGCCGGCAATGCAAGTATTTAAACGAACATTTAACGAAACCTTTCAAAGTTAATTCAAACATGTAAATTCGTACATTATACACATTAGCATTATCAAATTATGCAATATAAAAAAGGTACTAGAAATGTGCTGCATTACTTTTCTTGGAACCAGATTTGGTGCCAGATGCCAGATGGTGAAAACTAGGAGCTAAACGGGGTAAAACGATGCCAGATCTGGTTCCAAAAGAGCTAAATTGGCAACACTGCGCAAACAGGAGCAATGCGAAAGTCAAGCCAAGCCGTCAATGAGTGCCGAATAGAGAGCGAAGAGAGCACGCATGCCCAAATATGGTGTTGAAGAGCTGTGACTGTGAGTGTGACTGACAGAAAAACTGATCGTGTGAAAGCCCCGACGTAACTGTTAGACAACCTACTCCTGATTTCCATTTGTTCCTATAACTACAGAACCATTTTTGAGGACATAGGTTAATAGCAAGAGAAAAGAGTGAAAAAGAGTTAGATCCGTAATTTGATTCTAAACCCACAGATTTTTATAGGTGAGGCATTTATAGGCTTAAAAAGCAAGGCGAAAATCGCTACACGTATAGTCATTCTTATTAAAAATGATCCCCCCCACTGTCCTCTGTTAGATCTCATGCAGAAGAGTGCAATGTTCCGGTCTCTTTAAATGATTTTAAAATCTTGGCCGGTACCTCTTACAGAAAAGATCTGCGCGTTCTCGAATCTCTGCATATTTACAAAAAGAAACCTATACTGAATGACACCCAAAGTGCTTTCATGCTTCATGTTTCCAACACCTAATTCAGCTACTCAATTTTTCCTCTTATATCATTTTACCGTTGTTAGTGTTTTTTCAAAGTTTAGATTTTAATAGATACATCTTTGGTGTATTAATTTTTTCCTCTTTGGTTTCGTTTTACAGAGATTTTTTGCTGAAGATGGACAGTTAGTCCGAAACGTTCAGTTTTATTTGATCATTTTTAATGAAAATGACTATGCGTGGAGCGATTTTCGCCTTGCTTTTTATTCTCAAGCTTAGAAGCATCAATGCTGGAGTTATTTTAGATTTATAAGCTTGTTGCAATGAACGATGGAATGAGGTCATCGAAGGCACTGGAGAGTATGTTAATGAAAGCCAAGTGAGACTTGCACGAGTATAATTGACGGATAAGCTGGTATCATACAAGTGAGTCTTAGCAATTGTATGATTTCTACTTGAATGAAAATAATTGATCGAGAAATCACAAGATCAAAATAAGCTTTACTGCCTTCAGTCAAACTTTAGTTCCAACTCCGATGTTTAGTCGCTATGAATAGAAAATGTTTGCACTGATTTGTGATTTACCTTTCACAATTTCATTCCCACAGCCGACCTCGTGGCAGAACTAACCGATATGGGAAACAAAATTGAACTCGCTTTCTCGGTATTTTTCGTGGATGCTGTAAAGGATGAAATAGTGTCTATCGGCGCGGGAATCACTATCGGCACGAGCACCTTGTGGACTTCCCTCATCAACGTCACTATGGGAGACCCCGTCACAGCTCCTGACACATCTTTGACCCCCACCTACAGTGTAAGTTCAATGAATTAAATGAAATAATGACTCCAGTAATTCAGACTCTATGCATTGGGATAGTGTAAGGAATAAAACACCGAGGCAAAGATTCCATTTGCAGTTCACGTCGCATTTGATTTTAACAGGTTTCCAACGTCGGTGCAGACCGAGAGGTGGCTCCCAACGGCATCCTAACCTACGCTGTCTCAATGGACCTTGGTGGCGCTGGGGGAGCTGAGGTCGTCTGCGATGCGACCATTCCTGCTGACCGTGAGCTTATAAGGAATTACAGAGGGCTTGTCTGACCCAAAGTATTGTTATCAGATCTTACAGTGATCAGACAACTGTTTCTCACTTTGCTCTGCGGAAAATTTAAGTGCAATGACACATGCTATTTCATTTCAATAATGAAGATATTTTTAAGAAAATTCATCAAAATTGAAACACATTTCGTACAGTAAGAATTAGGTTGATAGATGAAGGCGATTCGAAGCGTTTCAGAGCCTTTGATGGAGATTAGCTTAGAATATAAAAAATTACAGCGGCAGAAACTAACAGAGTGGCCCTTTTTTCACGCCCATGATGTTCTACACAAATTGCACACAGACACCTCAGTACAGTTACAGTTACAATCACTAATTACAGTTACAGTTAGAAAATAAGTTACAGTCATTAAATTTTACGTAGAATATCCATTTTCACACAACATTTAGCCTTAAAGCCTTTGCGAAGACATGTGTTCCCGTGGTTTAACAGTTTTGCCTCACAATCGGTAATACTGTGCGTTACAAGATTTTTCACGTGCTGTTATCCTTACTTTCGGGTAAGGCCTGCCCAATCGAATCGAATATGTAATTAAATATGCAAATGAATACGTAAACGTATCTTTATACAAGCACAGTGTGGGCAAAGTAATACAACACGCTGATTAAATCGTCAGATTCCTCATTTCTAGACCACGTACATCTACGAAAATTGGACGTTATGTAAACCAAAGTATAAGAAGGTTGATAATTTTAATAAAAACCCACAAATATTCAATAGAAAAATGCATATGAACATAAACATGTGTAATAAATACGTAAACAAAAGTTTACAACACATTCAAGATTTACGTACATTAGTAATTCGTTGCATAGCCGTTATTATTAATTATAGCTTTGAGACGTTTAGAATAGTTCACAACCAGCCTTTTACAAGTTCCGGGTGTAATCTTATTTCATTCATCAATCAATTTTTTGGGGGTTCAGTGATGTTATTGGGACCTCTCTTCTGAATCTTCTACTTCAATTGCTTCCACAAGTTTTCGATTCGATTCATATACGGAGATTGACTTGGCCATTCTAAAATGTTTTCTTCTTCATCCTCAACCATTCCTTGTTTTCGTTCGTTTGTAATATGCTTTGGATCGTTGTCTTGTTATAAGGTCCATCCGCGTTTCAATTTAAAAAAAACTGGCGTTAGGAGTTGCTCTCCCAACATTTCACGATATTTCTTGCCATTCATGGTTCCTTCAATGATGTAAAGTTTACCTACTCCTGATGAGCTAAAATATCTCTACACCATGATTGAGCCACCTCCAAACTTAACAGTGGGTATTAGGGTGTTTCAAAAACATGAAACTTGTTGGATTTTTAAAAGCAACCTTTCATTTCGTTTCTTTTCATGAGAAAACAATTTTCCCAATTTTTTTACTGTACAGTCCACATCTTAATCTCGCGAAGCAGGGTTGCCAGATTGGCCATTTCATGGCCAATTTACACAAAATTGGCTATTTTTCAAACTCCGTGGCCATGAGAAAATTCACTTGGCCATTTTTTGAACTTGTGGCGATGGAATATTCTATTTGACCATGTTTTCCGAAATGGAGCGTTGAACGAATCAAGATGCTGCAACGTAATACGTATTATCGAAGTTCGAACGAGTCTTGTTCAATCTTGGTGAAACTAATGACCAAGAACAACGAGCACATTTACCATTAATGAAATTGTCTATAATATGGTGGCATGTAAAAGGAAAAGTCTTGAGTACTATATTTGTGAATTGGGAAGAATTGCTAGCTTCCTTAACATGCTGTGAACAATCCGCAGGTAATGACACTCTCTTCAAATTCAAGGCTAGGCTCATAAAAGAAATGCTACAAGATATGCGGAGTAAACTATTTTTACTTTGTATTTGCGACACCTGTTGAAAAAGAATTTGAAAGGATAAATCTTGCATTTCAGCAGACTAATGCTGATCCCTATGATCTCGCAAAAGAATTGTGCAGACACCAAGAAAGTCAAGATGGTTTGTACCAAATGCTATATAACAATTACCTGAACGGCTAAAATCTTAAAAATATGGATTTTGGTGAAAAGAAACTAGTACTCACTTAATGAAGTTTATACATTTTCCTGATAAAGACCTAGAACATCATAAAATTTATTGTGCAAAACTCAGATGTCAACCTATGCTTGAAGAAGCTTTGAATCAAGTAAGCAAGCAACTCCCTGAAATAGTAGATGCGTTTAAAGGTATTTCTCTTCTAAATCCTACCATTTTTTTGAGCCAAACGGATAGGGGAAGATTTCAGATCTGCCATTTTTTGATCCGGTTGAAGAATAGTATCGAAAAATCAGTCTAGTAGCGTGAAATGAAGAAAAAATATTCAAAGAACATGAAATTCTTAGAGAAGCGCTTGAATCTTGGCAAAATGTTTCAAAGCATGAACAATTTGTAGAATTATCACACTACGCATTAACATGCCCATAGTGCCCCCCGTATTGCAATATATTGTTGAAAGAATTTTTTCTCATGTATCATCAATTAAAACAAAACCCTGGAATCTATAGCAAATCAAACTCTTCAATTCAACTGTTAGAATTCGTTCATTTTTAAGTGACAACGACATGTGCTGCCATAATTTCAAAAGTACGCCGAAGAGACTCGGCAGTAATAACCTGTATCACACGACCCAAGAAACAGAATACCTGCAATATCTCGAGGACGTGAACTTGTCATAATATTGTAAATGTGAGTATCAAGTTTATGAGTATTGTAATTTTTAATTAAACAAATGTCTATTATTTTTACATTATAAAATAAATAAATAAGGTTTTGGTAGGTCTATGTGTAATTTAAGCAATAAAAATTTTGGCCAGTTGTTTGGCCATGGGATATTTTGAAGTGGCCATATTGGCCATTTTTTCCATAAAATGTGGCCATGAGCTGACCGATTTATCTGGCAACCCTGTCGCGAAGAACTACAGAACAGAAGTCAGAAGTCAGTACCTATACAGAACGCATGGAGGTATAACGTGTTCACTCCTGTCTTGTACAACAGTGAGTTGTTCATCTCTGTGAAATGCACACAACATTTAAAAGGTACGTATTTATTAAGATTTATTAAGGGTACAAGTATAATTATCCCCAAAGGCGGCGTCTGTCTGCGTCTGCAGCAGATCCTTGGACGTGATCTCTTGAATCTAGCTAGTCGACATCATGCTTTGGAGCTTCTACTAGAATCGGTCTTCTCTGCATTGGTTCCAGAGGTGTTTACGGAGCCCTGATATCACAATTTTTCAGCAATTCGAAAATTTTTGGCTTTCTGTGGATAAAACAAACTATCGGACATCCGAAGATGCAATTCCTTGTGCATCGTGAGCCAGTGATGAACTAACTTTCTGCTTAATCAGCTACACTTTAATGATCCGCGCGACGACTACAGAGAGCTTCTCGAGTTGGTCGTTGTCTTTCTTGGAGGGGGCTACATGGCTGCCAAAGCATCACTATTCGAAAACCCGGGGCTGTTCATCGAGCACGATAGATGGCGCGAGCAATATATTGCTTGAAGATGTGAATCTTCTTTCCCCAGTTCTCTCAGCATCGGCAACAAAGACCCTCGTCCTCCCGTGTAGCACGATCGGGCATTCTGGAGAATCTGAGTGACTTCTGCATTTTTATTGCCAAGTATTACGTTCGTGCCTGGTTTTTGGCACGTTCAGCCGTCAGTGCTCCCCGTCATTATATCGCCATTTCCAAGGCTCTGGAAGAGGAAGACAACGAGGTCGTCAGAGAGGCACGGACGAAGACGCTGCACGCCATCTCTTGTATCTGTCTGAGATTAACGTTGATATGACACTCTTTGATGAAGAACCATCTCTTCAGGAGAAGGAGTTGTTTGTCGCAAACATGAAGGCAGTTGACGGATCCGAAGAGTTTTCCCCACCTTAAGACTCTTTCTAATGGAATGAAACACAAGACCGTGACCTCCTTTGCAACTAGTAATACCAAGAAATTCTTTGAACTCATGAACAGCGATACAAGTTTTTTTAACGAGGGCCCGGCAAATTGGAAAGATAACCCTTCCTATCAAGCTGGTCTGCAACGAGTTGAGGGGCTGCTTGTGACCAAAGATGCAGCGGAGCGTGAGGTGGCTCTGGTCCAGGAATTCACGGAGAGTGGAAGGACCAAGGCAGAAGACCAACTTCAGTTCCTTCTTCAGGAAGTCGAAACCCACCGCAAGAAATTCCACTGTCGGACCAAATCCTGCCTCGTGAAAAACTTGGCATGAATTGCTCGACATGATACCATTGGCCGATGCTATTCAAATTATTTCTGATTTGATTTGTTAGTTAAGAGGAACAAAATAAAAGGTTGCTTCAGTTGAATTTAAATTTTTATCCCGCTAACTGTGAAAAACCCTAGTGGGTATAGTGTACTTAGCTTTATACTCTTCGTTTTGTGGCCTCCAAACATTGTTTGTGCTATTTCTATCAAATAGTTCGACTTTGGTTTCATCCAACCACAGTACTGAGTTCCTCAACGCTACTGGCTTGTTCAAATGGTTGTTGGCATGGTTTAGTCGTCTAGTCTTGACGTGACGTTTCTGGAGAAAAGGCGTTCTACGAGAGGTGCGGGAGCGAATACCTTCACTGCTTAGTGCCCTGCTGATTGTGTGTTTGCTGGCTACGATCCTAGATGCCTTGAGAACATCATTCAATTTTTCCCGAGTAGTTTGAGGCCTCTGCACTACTGTGCGGACCAATTTTCAAACAGCACGGTGGTTAATCTTCCGTGGACGGATAGTTCGAGGCTTGCTGAGAGTCGTATTTAGGCATTTCCAAGTACGTATTTCGTATTATGGTACCAACCGAGGCTATGGGAACACACAGTCGTGCACATGTCTTCCGATTTTTCTACAACTTCATTATGGAGCTCCACAATACGTTCACGACGGTTTTGGCTGATGTCCTTACTCTTTGCCCATGCTTACGATCTTCCAGAGTGAGTGCTGCGGTACCAATGACACGTTATTAGAGATGTTCGCGGACGAAAGTTTGGTGACCAAATAGTAGAATGTATTAGAACTCTCTGAAATTCTCCTACAATAATTTTAATGTATGATATCGAAAAAAGTCGAGTATTGTGAAATTTCGTTCACGTATTTATTATACATGTTCCCATACATTTTTTCTACTTAGTATTTGTTGGTTTTAGATATATTATTTACCTTTTTATGCTAATGTTTATAAATAGCCCAATTTCCGTAATTGTACGTGGTTTCGAAATTTGGAATCTGGAAATTTAATCAACGCGTTGTATTATTTTGGCCCCCTCCACTCCAAATACTTATATTTATGTTTGGTTAATACTACGCCATACCTAGCTGATACCAATTGTTTATTTTTTTTTCCTATTTTTCTAAAAATACAAATAGCATCCGGTTCTAAAAATTCAAAAAGATTATTAATTGTCTGATTTGAAGTTAAAGGTTATGGCACGTTTTAGCGTACAGTGAGCGACAAAATTACTAGTACACCCCAAGTCTTTTAATACTTTCTAGAATTACTCAATAACAATTGTTGCCACAGGCATGAGATTTTCACAATGTGTGGAGCACATGTTAGTGACCATAACACTAAATTTCTAGAACAAATTATTATTTATGAAAGATATAACAAGCTACACTTCAAAAACACGATAAGATAAAATTAGTCAAACAGTGAGTAGTATTACACATTATTGAGGTGAATCTACCATTCAAGTACATTTTTAATAATCAATAACATGACCTTTCTTCTTCATAACATTTCAAAGCCTTTTATTCTGGTTTTTGACAAGCTTTTCCGTTGTTTTAGATGAAATATTGTTCCATTCTTTAATGGCTATTCGTTTCAATTCCTGAAGATTCTTTGGAGCTCTCGTGTTGATGTTGACTTTTAATTCCTGCCAAATATTTTCAATACGATTGAGATCAGGACTCATCGAATGCCATGGCAGCACATTTATCTTATTTCTTTGGAGCCAGCTAGTTGTAGACTTGGCCGTGTGCTTTGGGTCATTGTCATATTGAAATACCCACCGCCTTCCAAGTCCCAAATTATTAGCTGATACCTTCAGGTTATCACCCAAAATAGAAATATAGTCATCAGAGTTCATCTTCCCTTCAATTGCAACCAATTTTCCAGTACCCGATGCAGAAAAATAATCCCAAAATATCAGTGATCCACCTCCGTGTTAATTGTTAGCACAGTGTTCTTCGGCAGGAAAGCTTCACCATTCTTACGCCAAACCTGCTTCATGTCATTGTGCCCATAAAGCTCGATTTTGGTTTCATCACTCCATAATACTCTCTCCCAAAAGCCTCTGTCCTTATCCAAGAGTGACTTTGCAAAGTTCAAGCGAGAAGCAACATGACACAGTTTGTGGAGTGGAGTCCTTCGAGGTCGGCGTCCGTGTAGGCCTTTTTAAGACAACGCTGGATCGTGTGATTGCTTAGGCTAGTTCCCTGAGTGTTTAATCTCGGCAATGTCGTCTAGCTTCACTCGTGGATGAGCGTTGACCTCAGGACACAATTTTCGAGAAGTTCTCACCGAGAGTTTTTGTTTGCGGCCACGCCCAGGCAACGTTTCTACAGTACCAAACTCAGCAAACTTTTATAACAGATCGTACTGTAGATCTTGGGATGCTAAAACGCTTAGATAGGTCGCCATAACTATTTCCAGCTTTGTAGCAGTCAATAATCTTCTGTCTGAGGTCCACACCGAGTTCCTTAGTTTTTCCACATCGTGGCGCTCGTATACTAATGACAAAGCTCTACTCCTCTGGCTCTCCGTCAGCTCTGGCTCAATTTTCTAGAATGATGTCACATCTAGAATGTTCAAAAACATTTTAGACAGAAATTTTTTATCAATAAAACAAGTATAACGGTAAATACATCTCAATGAAATGTAATGTTCTCAATTGTATGAATAATTTTGTCTTATCGTGTTTCTGAAGTTCAGCTTGTTAAATCTTTCAAAAATAATATTTGAGTAATTTGAATGTTAATTGAGTAATAATTTGAGTAATTCTAGAATGTTTAGAAAGATGAGAGGTGTACCAATAATTTCGTCGCTAACTGTACATCCGCAATTATCAAACATGGAGTTGCAGCTGTAGCTGTAGTTTCTGGGGTGATGTCTAATTTAAGGCCATTATACACGCACGCTTTTTCACCGTCACCGATCATCATGAGCGGCATTAAGCCCCGCCCACAGCAAGCAGTGAGCGTGAACGGTAACTGCTGAGCTTATACACGGAAGGGTTCAATCACAGCGGCTGATATGTGATCAGAGATGGGCATGTATTCAAACGTATTTACGTACTAAATACTTGCCAAAATAGTATTGAAAGTATACAAACACTAAATGTTTACACAAATACATTTTAAAATGTTTGAAATACTAAATCCTCGGAAAAGTATTTTTCAAATACATATCAAATACTTGCCATATCCATCGTAAAATATACTACTTGATCATATATAAAGGGTGCCTGTCAATACACGTTGTTACTTTCAATACACGTTGTAACAACTTTGGTTCTGTTGATAATCTTGTGAGATGTATTATCATTTTGACTGATTAACATGTTTTTTTTGCGGATTTTGCTCTGATTTAATTTAATTATATTATAAAACATACACTTAACTATTTTGAGAGTATTTAAATACTTTGTAATGAAATACATCGAAAAAGGATTTAAACATTGCATGTAATTACATAATGGCAGAAGTATTTACAAAAATTTTTTTAAATCCTCACAAGTATTTAAATACTGTGTTTAAATACAATGTATTCAAATACTGCCCAACTCTGTACGTGATCATGTGTTAAACTGTGTCACAAATATCATCATCTCAAAATGTCAGCATGTCAAAACACCAAAGCTTGGGTGCATAATTTTCCTCAGTTCCCGTACCGGATTTTACAGATTTTATTATTGCAGAAGCTTCTTTCCGACATTGTGCCCTCAGTATCTGTTTTTTTTCTTTTAATATTGATAATCGAAAATTTAGGCAGTTGTTCCCATATCTGTTGATAGACGTCTTCTTTTACCAATCTATTTTATATGAATTCAATTTTGTATTCAATAAGCATGGATACTACTTGTAATTATTAATCAAGACGGAAACCTCATCACGTGACCACAGTGAGTGCGGCATTGTCACAATCTCCCTTCGCAGCGTCTCAATTATTGCTACCGAGCTTATCCACGCGCGCTCTTCATCGTCACCGTTCATTATCACTGACGCTCATGAGGGAAAATATCTAACTTGATATGCCGGTGACGGTCATAAGGATCGGTGCCGCTCACGAAATTAGGGTCATTTGGCTTGCAGTGGGTGGGGCTTAGCTGCAGTGGGCGGGGCTAAGCGACACTCATAAGGATCGTTGACGGTGAAGAGCGCTCGTGTATAAGGGCCTTAGGGTGCGTGCACACCACAAGCGGAGCGGCACGGAGCGGCGCGGAGCGGAGCAGAGCGGAGCGTGTGCTCACATGTAAGCTGAGCAGAGCGACGTCCACAGGAATCAGTCCCTGTGGAGGATTTCGCGAGTACGGTCCTATAGCTCGACGGCAAGAAACAGAAACGGAAATACTGGGTCCATCCCATCAATATGAGGAGAGATCGCTGTGGAGAATACCACTATCTCTTCGAAGCACTGAGGGGAGATGAATCGCAATTCTTCGAGGATTTACGGATTATTGAGGATACATGTAAACCAAAGTAGTTCAAGCAAAATTAAAGTCTTTACACAAAGGCTCTATTACTCTATCGGATGACAGGTTTTCGTAGGCCAATAAGAATTAAGGAGCGTCTTGCGGTGACTACGAAGAGTGCAGGGAAAATAATTCCCTCTAGGAATTCAGGGTTGTGCCAGAGAAAGCTAAGTGAAAAATACTGACAAATACTGACTTGTCTCAACCGTAAAATTCTCAAAATACTGAAATGTTTTCCGTTAGTATTGGAAAAAATCACCTAAGCTCATAATATTTTGCAGCTTATTGTGTGTCAGACACTCATTGAGGCCTCCTCCTCACCATACGGCCTCCTTTCCTCCCACTTTAAACTTTATTAAAACTTTATTAAAAAACCGCACATCATTATTCCTTTAGCAAGATAACAAAATGAAATACACAGCATAACATAATAAAAATAAAACTACATAACAAGGAAAATAAAAAAGATTCCTTATATTGAAGCAATAATAAACTGACAAATCAGAAAAAGTCGAAGAAAATAGAAATAAGTGCTTAATGAACCCAAATGGGCAGAATTAAACAAAAATATTACATGCTACACCATCAGTTAACTTTTTGTATGATTAGTTGTACAAATTATTAGTCATATTATACTTTTTGAAATCAAACGACAATTCTACCCCTGTAAGATATGACGATCCAAAGGCGGAGCCAAAGAGAAACGCTCGCGGCGAGCGTCAAAAAATCCCAACGAATTTCCCGAGCGCGCCGTTCCGCTAGTGGTGTGAAAAGCCGAGAGTTTCTGCATTCGAACATGTACAAGCACAATTGCCGCTCCGCGCCGCTCTGCTCCGCTCGCTGCGCTCGTAGTGTGAACGCACCCTAACCGTTGCTAGTTGCTATGTCGTATGTGAGCTCCTATGGAGTATGGACGTGAGCTGAGCAGGCAAACTTGCGAAAGCTGGTGCTTTCGGATGTATATGCGTATCATATTCGGCTCGGAGAAGGTGTTTCATTTCCCGCTTGATTGTGATAACTCCATTGATTTTGAGCTGTATATAAAATTATATGTATGCATATACATTACACTTCTTTAAATTTTCGATTCGATAAGCATTTAGGCATGCCTCATCCGATAGTAAATAAATTGGATGTATAAAAATTAATATTTAGATATAGGCGTTTGCACATTATGTTGTAATGTACCGTTATTCCATTTTCATAGTGTAGTAATGTTTCAACTGTAGTCAACGTCATTTATGATCATGACTGGCAAGGCTAGAGGTAACAATGTTCGCCATTATGTAAAGGACATGATTATTTAATTAGCTGCATGTTACTGAATGAGCAACATCAAGGGCCTGTGCGTAACTTTGAGTTCCATGAATGGCGTCTGAAAATCTTCATCCTAGAAGCACCCACCAATTGTGCTGTCACGAATGCCTCTTCATATCTTCACTGAGCTCTTCGAAATTTAAGCTCTGTGGTTATTTCAGCGTGTTAGATGGTCATTAAATACTGCCTCTCGGTTTTTTTCCAACAAAGTTAAAAGTTGAATTCATCACTCCACTCCTAAACTTCTAAGGCTCTAGACAATTTCTACCGTGGATTCGCATGCAATAATCGTGTTCGGAAATGTTCTCATAATGCGCACCTTAAAAGGATGTTTGTAATTTATCAGAACCGAGCGGCAATGACTAGAAGCAATTCTTGTAATTTATGTCATGTTGCTGGAATAGAACTTAAAGTTTTTCAACAATACTCAATGTTCAATTGTAGACAAAATAACGGGCATCATGTGGGGCAATTCTGGCGCCAACATTGCTCTCTTGCCCAACCTCACTGAAGCCATGACATGGGACGACACAAAGGGCGTAACATCGTGGACGTTTTTCATCAACTCAACTGGCCAGGTAAGTTCTGGCTTAATCTCTGCGGACCCACCTGTGCTCTTCATTCTCTGACGTAACAAATTGGCCAAGGGTCTGATTTGTGTCGCTGATTGCTCACATAACTTCTATTACTCTGAGCGATTCAGTAATTTCTAATAATTTCGACAGTAATATTATAGGATTAACTTCAGCTACACAAGCCAAATTATTTACGGGGAGACTTGTGTCGTTCATGGTAAACTTTTTAAATGGTGACTTTAACTTCACTCACCGACATTGTGTTTAGATCCTTGATATGGATTTCAAATTCTAGTCTTAAAGTTCATTTATTGGTCATAATCCTGGACTTAGGCTGACAATGATGTCTAGTCTCACTCGTAGCTTTTAACTGCATTGGCCTCACCAATTCAGGCCCATCCAAGCAAACTAAGTTACACTTTTAGGTATAAATTTACCGTCATTAGCCAAGTCAGTTGTTTACAACAGAAAGGAACAGTTGAATCTGAGCGTCGCAGGTCAGGTCAGGGGCTAGCGGTTGGAAAGTGATGGTTTATCTAATCATCCAATTGGAAAACATCCAAAAAGGCTTGTCGCTTCTCAAGTGCTAAGATGAGGAGAAATCAATTGTAATCGATTGTAACCAAGGAAAAAGCTAATTTAACATAAATTTATGAAAAATTTTTCCTGCGCTCAAGTCCGTAATTTTTTGCTGCGAAAACGAATTCCAGTTTCTGTTTCGTTTTGGTCTCATGCCCTCACAGTTGAAGTTCTTGAACTCATCGGAAGCTTTTTTTGGTGAAGTCTCTTTACTCATGAGACTAACATTTTTCTTCAATAAAAAATTTGCAAAAAACACTCATTTACCACTTTTTGTGATTGCATCAGTTCAAATTGAGGTGAAGTTCACTCAATTTATGGAATGACACGCTTCTATAATAAATGATTAATTTTTTAAAAATGTTAAAAATTTTCCAGAAACCCTTTTTGATAATGAGAGTAGGCGTCCATTACATTTTGAGTAGCATAAACAATGCAAAGTTTGTATTTTGAATTGGATAGCGCATGGAAATCAGATTTAATTACTTATCACGAATTATACAAAATTTTAAATTTTCTGTTGTAATGGAAAAAAATGTTATATGATCATACTCTTCTGTAACGTCAGAGGAAGTTCGACAGTAAATTTTTCATGAAATCAGTTGAAACCAGCCATCCATAATTTATGTCTATGACCTAAATAACGTATGAGTACGCTTTAAACGGTTCACTCTCTACAATGTACTTCTTTTCCTTCTTATTTTTGAGGTGTTATCCTCCAGACTGAACTTACATTTGACTGAGGATTTATTTCTGCCTAAAAGAAGTCGCATGAATTAGACTACAAACTGACTCATAACATTATACTACAGCTAACATGAATGAACTTTAAGAACGTCTTCATTACATTTCTGAGACCTGATCAAATAATTCTGTTCTCAGTTCCGGTACTGCTCAAGACCAAATCTCTTTGGAAACACTACTTCTTCGCACATGAGATGCGTTATTAGTTTAAATAATTTAGATAAATATTTGCTTTTTATGGCTGTTACTTAGGTTTAGTTATCGTAAATGTCTTTTTAGAAGTAATTTGTCAAACTTGTCTTAAAATTTGTGGTAAACTTACGCAGTAAAACCCGAAGGCGTGGAACAGATATCAAATACTTGTTTTTTTGTTGTGTGCTTCTCACAATGAAAACTTTCAGAAGCCAATAGCCATGAGTCAAGGGCTATTCCCGTAACTAGAATGACTGGGTAAGGAAAGCTAAAAAATTATTTGAAGAACAGTACTATTTGGACCTTCTTTGCCAAATGAACGCACTGTGGAGGTAAAATAACTCCTATAATTCGAGGCCTGCTCATGGATATCGTGACGTCACAGGAGTGTGGAGATTTTATGCAATTTATGATGAATCCAAGAGCGAAATCATGTTAGCGCCCATACATCGATGAGTTTCCACGGAAAAGAGTTGAGCAGGTTTTTGAAAAAACTTAAGAGATTTGCTGCGATACTTTTACAAAGTTAACTTTCGAGTAATTATTTAAGGAAATAGATGCGCTTTTGAGCTTGTTTGGGCTAGGTGTCAGCCCGCGTAAACAAATTGAATAATTTTTAGGTATAAAATATTGTGTTTACTCATTCTCTAGCGCATTATCTAGAGTAAGAGTAATCATTTATCTCATGAACCTGAGTTGAGTGAGCTAAAGCTACTTCATAATATTGTTCTTCTCTTGTTAATAGTATATTACACGAGATCGTCAAGAAACGTTAGTTATCACTAAAGCCTGGCTCGGCAAAAAATAGTGAATTTGAATGAATAGTGCCTCATATTTTACATTACGCGTGAAAGATTTTTCGTCATGTTCCGGTTTTGGGAAATTTTTTCCGTGGTGAGCATTGAATCAGTTCTTTTTGAAGCGTCTGCTCATTGGTACGACTGTCTGTGTGCAGATAGCGAGTCCAGCGACAGTGAACACAGCGGTGCTAGAGGTGTCTGTCCAGTACCTCACCGACACAGTGGCGGACGTAACGCTTTCTTGTGGCGGTCTTACTCTGACTGGAGCTGTCAACGGAGTAAGTATGCAGTTTGGGTGAGGTTTTGGCGCCTGATGTTATTTTAACTAGTAAGATCTTAAGGCTGATGGCGTGCATGTCTGAGCGGCGTTTTTACTTCACAGTAGTGAGCAAGTAACGTAGAGTTTCTTCAGTCGGAGATGAGCGTTCCGTAAGCAATTCCTCGGCGCGTACGCTTCTGGCGAGCGTTGTGGAGGTAGAAATCAACGATTTTATTGTATAATTTTCCACTTCAAAATTTCACGTAAAGACCAAAGGAGATGTTTTATGTCTATAATATATGCAAATGAAAGTTCAAGTAAAGTAGAATGAATTTCTCTTGTATTTAAGCATGTGGTGTTCAAATGAGCCTTTTCATACCATTGATCTTTGGTTTGCAAATTTGATTCTAAGCTTGTGTCCAGCTACACAGGCATGGCGCAAGGCACATGGACTGCAGAAAGTGTCACGCGCTATCCTAAGCTCTTGAAAATTTAATCATTTGTAATTTCAAAATGAATCACTTGAAGTGAGAAAACGTTGAATCATTTTAATATTTTGTTAAAGATTATTTTATTCGTTGCGTTTATTTTTTATCGACGATTTTTGACAGCACTCACAGAAAAAACCAAAATTGTCTACCCGATTTTTTTAAATTGGATTTTCACGAGTGCTCGGTCTTAGCTTGAGCTGCAGTCAAGCAAAAAATTAAGCCGCAGCAAAAAAGCCAAGCAAAAAATTTCCTGTCCACTTCCACCATTAGCATAATGCAGCAACGAACTGCGAGCAGCAGCTCCTCAAGGCGGGTAGTAAATTTCAGGGATGGGAGAAAATGATCAAAGATATTTTCTAATACTAGTATATTTACTGGCTCCATTGTAAGAGAAAAAGTTCCTTTCGTATAACGAAATTACGGTTTTCTGTTATTTCAACATTTTTTATTAGGTATACTATTATTCCACACCAGTTAGTATTTCACTCAATATAATTCTTAAGTGACTTCAGAAATTCTTTTTTTGTACATGAAAAGGGACAGAGGAAACATTTTCCATGCGAATGAATTCAATTAACACAAGTGAAATAGTAAATAATGATATAAATAAATGATAAAAACACGGTAGACATAAAATTTTTTATACCACAGGAAAAATTCACGGGAATAACACAATAATCGTCAATAACACGATTCCTCATGATTGTACGATCCTGTTAGCAATCGTTTTATAAACGAGACTTGAAAAAGTTTCTGCCGTGAGTTACTTTTTTTCTTGAAAGTCTGTTGAATACCATAGTTTATTTCGAACTTCCAATTTTCACGGTGAATTTTCAAAAGAATTTAAGTCAAGTCACATCACATGGTGTAACGGTTTTAAACTTTGTTTTCTGAAGCCGTAAAGCCAATAATTTAATTGTAATTTTAATGCAATTATCGTGCTTTAACACATCTCTAGCTTTGGAGAACATCTGGTGCATTTAGTTTTACGCATAGATCCAGTTCCTCATAGAAGTGCTTAAATTTCTACGTTCCTTTTCCGGAAAAAATATTCTCGTCTCATTTGATTTATAACAACCCCAACACGTCATAGAACCGCCTCCATCTTTTAGTGCTAGCACTGTGTTTTCTTGGGAATAAAGCCTCTCTTTTTTCTTGACATCAATGTGTTGAGAAAACTCACATTTTATCCATCATCCCATAGCACTCATCAGCAAACAGGAATATGGCTTGGGTTGAGAAGAGGAGTCCGTCGTGATCTTCCCAGACTCTCTCAAAATTGCCAGAGTAACCCCTATTTTTAAAAGTGTGATAAAAATTGCATAATAATTATAGACCTATCTCTGCACTACCAACTATTAACAAAATATTCGAAAAAAATTGTGGATGAAAAAGCATATTCTTATTTTGAACAAAAATCATTCTCTAAGACAAACAAAACGGTTTTCGTTCATAATAATCGACGACGTAGGCTGTATTAAATCATTTACAATACATTAATTCTAACATAGATGAAGAAAAGCTTGTTTTCTCCGTATTTCTCGACTTTCGAAAGCATTCGATTGCGTGGACATTAACATTTTGCAATAGAAACTACACTGTTATGGCATCAGAGGAGTTGCACATGATTGGTTCAAATTAATACTTAACAAATCGAAATCAATATGTTGGCATTGACGATGCACAATCGGAACTGCTGACCATCAAGCATGGAGTACCGCAATTGTCGGTCCTTGGGCCTCTTCTCTTTTTGATCTTTATCAACGATATTGTTAAATCTACTTCATTCTTCAAATTCATACTTTTTGCACGCTCTCTGCGGCTCTTCCAAATAAAAGTCCAATTTTAACTGCAGAGAGGATGAATAATGATCGGCAAAATGTTTCAATGTGGCTTAAACCAATGAATACCTCAATATACCTCAATATCGATAAGACAAAATACTGTAAATTACATTTTCATACAAGAGAAATATGTTTCTTCCACACATTAAAATTGGTGATGGTGAAATTGAAGAAACAAACTCTTGTAAATTTCTGGGCATTGTATTAGATAAACATCTGACATTCAAAGAGCATATTGTACAGTTCAGTACTAAATTATCAAAATCCGTTGCAACCCTTCATAAAGTAAAAAAATATACTGCCTGAAGAAACCTTAAAAATACTTAATCGAACGATCATTTCACCATTTCTACAATACGGGATAGAAGCTTGGCACAGAACTGATGAAAATAAAACCAATCTGCTCTTTGAATGGCAAAAAAAGAGCCATTCGAGCAGTAATGAAATTAGAATTAAATGCTCACACAAATGATTCATTCATAAGCTTGAAAATGCTCAGGCTTTTTGATTTTTACAAGCTCTCCCATATGTAATTTCATTTATAAAACACTAACTGATGATGGCGACAGAGAACTCAAACAATTATTCACTGCTCAAACTGGTCCCAATGATCATTTAACACGAAACAGAAGTAACTTCATACTTTTATTTAAAATCTCGGTCACAACACAGTATCCTCTTCATTGGAACTAAGAATTGGAATGTAATCCCTGCTGAGATCCGTGAAAAAAAGTTCTTGCGAAGCTTTCAAAACAAAGTTTGAATCCCTTTTCCTATCGAAATATCAATCATATATGGTAATTCAGGTCAATTTCTTTTTTCTTTTGATACGACTTATCTTGATAATGTAATCTACCATGATAATAATATAGATCTTATGCTCCTAATCATTTTCATTGAATGTACTATTCCCATCTAGCTCATCTAGCGAAAGTGGCAAACTATTTCTTTCTTTGTTAAAAAATTCAGCACCAAAACATGTCCAGTCTTGTGTGCCCCTAGGTTAAGTAAATTAGGGGAAACCTAACTGTACACTTTAAAAATGGCTTGATGATAGGATAACCTATACATTGACATTGACAGTTTGATTAAATTAATCCGGGCACAGTGTTTGCCAGACGTAGCGACGAGCAAGGGAACTTCATAACTAACATCTGGAGTGCGATTGATAGCGACAGTTTGTGTTGTGAGTAAGGGCTTTTAGAAGATCTTTCATCACTTCCCCATCTAGAGCGAAGTTGAAGTCATTTGGATGTCAGTAAGCATTCGTACCATTTTTACGCTTCATCAATATGCTTCTTTTGCCACTGTTTACTGGAAAGATTTTGGCGTTGATTTTATCATTTCATTAATTTTATTTTATACAAATCCTCCCGATTCTAGCCAAATATACACAAATGATCTTCAATTATGAATTTTTTTAAGAATCTAGCTGAAAATATGCTTAGGTTCGAATCGTTCTGTTAGTGATATTCAATTGAAAAAATTGCGTTAGGCATTGTCACTATCCCATCTTTCTTAAAAAATATTGTGATAGATTTCAACGAATAATAATACGTTGGTTTACTTTATTTAAGCAGTATGAACAGTATTCATATTTTTTCTGTAACTTCAGGATATATTCCCTAATTTCCTGACAAGAGTTCCCTTGACAAACAATATGGATGAATCCTTTCGAAAATTAAGTACTTTCAAGCTTCATTAATCTGGGTCTACTGTAAAAAATTTTCGGAAGAATTTTACTGCATCATGAAGCATTCATCATTTTTTAAGTAATGTTGATTGCCCCCATTGCCGTTACGTGAAAAATAAACACACGTCTTTGAACACCAGTCTCTAAACTTGACAGTTTTACTTGTGTTCTTCTATCGGTAGGCAGGTCTTTGCTTCCCAAAACATAGGTTGTGATGTTTCATTCAAATACCTGAAATTATGATTTATCAGACAAAAGTATATAACCTGAGTAGGAAACTCATCAGACTCACTTCTATGAATCGCTGCAATTTCCCCAAATAAATCAAATGCTTTCGTTCTCGGAAGCTATTCATGGGAATTTTGAGCACAGGCTTTTTCGCTATATATAGCGCTGCTCAATTTGCTGCAGTACAGATAACTTATTTGGTAATAGTTCAATTCAGGAAACAATCATGAACAGAATTCTGATATGCCTCGGCGTCAGTAATTTTTATGGACATCCGCAGCCTTATAGCGTATCCCTTCATTTTCAATTGATTCCTGTTGTTGAGATGAATGCATTCATCGCTAACATTCATGGTGTCATTCCATCGGTGTGAATTTTCATTGCGTTCGCTTTCACTCGCCATTCTGCTATCCTTTTGAGATGCTCACTGTATCTGTTATTGTACAATATTATGATGAAACTTCTTTCATGAAGCAAGATAGACGTACTTCCGTAAGGGATTGAAACATCACGCTTTTGTAGGCCTCGAAAATAATTTTTTGGTAATGAGCAAACAGTCATCCATTCGTCTGACATTTTCAACTTGCCAAAATTCGAATATTTTACGAAACTGACGCTCATTGAAATGAGTGTAATCTATCATTTATAGGTTTTTCTAAGTAAAGGTTTTTTACAGCGTCGAGACTTATGATAACTTTTCTAGAATGTGAAGAACAATTGATTCATAGTGAAAAATAAATCATGTAGATGTAATTACTCAAATAAATTTTTATAACGATACTCTATTCATTTCATGTTAAACTGGAATTGCTCCTCGAGAGTACAAAAGTACACGAGTATTTTGTGAAACTGTCAATTACATTGTACAAATATAGCCTTTGGACGAACAAAATTTTAAGCTAATTTGATTTAATTAAGAAGAGCAAAATAAATATTACATGTTAATCAAGACTTTTAGGGCCAATTCGTTATACTCAATTTATTTTCCTCTCGTCTGAATCTTAAGCTGTGTTCGGTAGCAGGTCTCGATGAATTTTTTTCCGTTCTATTTTGGAAGTGCTTTTAAGATCGAACTTCATTTCTTTCGCAGGAGGAGCTACAAGTTCAGAATCTAGAATAGATAAAAAAATGCATCGGTTTGAAGTCAGGCGAAGTTGATACTAGAGACCTACATTTTCCTCCTCTGTAGCTTTGCAAGATAATCCCAACATTTCTATTGCCCAGTTCAATGAGAAAGAAAGCGCTGTAATATTAAAAAAGTGGACGGCTTGCTTTTGAGGTACTTTTTAGGTTTTCCAGGCGAAAGTGTCAATATTTTCGCTATGTGTGAATTAGTGGTCACATTGAACTTCTGATAAAGATGAGAGGATATTCTTGAACTTGAAAATTGACAGCCTATATATCTTGAATCTTGATAGATGCGGGTCTTAGTATCTAAAACCAGTTCATTGGAAGTCTATTAATCTGCCTGCCAGGGGCTTTTTAGCTTCCTATTAACTTGACAGTTGAACTTTGGCTCAAGAATGAAAATTTTCTCGTCTGAAAATATTATTTTACATGTGAGCGTATCTTTTTTTCCTGATGAGCGTTCTCGAAAAGCTACTTCCAAGCCATTTTTTTCATTTAGGTAGAGGTCTGTGAGTTTCTTGACGTTAATGCATATTGAATAAAAAACTTGAAGGTTTTTGACATTATTCTCCACATTTTTTCCACTTGCAATTGTTTGTGAGGCAAACTTCCGCAATGACCTCTTAGGATTTCACATGACCTTTGCTTAAACGGCTTGCTTTTCGGTAGTCCAACTCTTATTAAACCAAGGCACCGTCACTTGCTGGTGTATATTTATATATCAACGTTTTCGATTTGTTGTCAAAGATAATTATCTTTAATAAGCATCCTGAAGTATGCTGCCTATCTATGTTTCCAGACACATTCATCTTTGTTTGACACTACATCCTTGATTGACACAGATGTACATCTGTAATATTCGACTGAAATTTGATTCTTTCTTACTTGGGAAAGATGAGGAGTTGGCATTTTACGGAAATTAACTCAATCTAAAGCCGCTCACGGTAAGACAAACGTTATTACGCATATACTGACTATTATGGATAAGAATAGACGTTTGCCGAAAACATAGCTTTGCTTGATCAGCCCGCCGGCACAGCTGACGTGACCGGCACGGCGGAGGCGGTGTACCCCAACGACACCACCTGGTACCAGGGAGGCCAGCAAGCCTTGCTTGTCATACTCAACTTCCCACGTGAGTGACTCCTTTATCGGGACACAGCACGGCTTTCTTATCTCGAGGTAGTTTATTTTGTTCTCCTTTTCATTTGTAAAAAATAGATCTTCACCTCAAGAGCTTATAGAGAAAAAATTATGCGTATTAAAGGCATTAAATAATTTCTACGTGTGTTTTAGTTTCACCTAACAGAAAATATAAATCCCATGAGTCTGAACATTGACCTTTTGAAAAACTTGCAAGGTGAAGATTGACTCTGTTCATGCCCAGGTTCCAGTTTTGTTTCGGTTGTTTGTCTCTCATGTTAAAGTTGAAGGAAAATCTGTTTTTGATCAGATCATAATTATTATATCTCTAGTAATTGTACATGATAACGCTTATTTTAACTTTACTTGGTAAAATCAGGCCCTGAGTGCAGGGTACACATCATAATTCCTTGATATGGAGAAAAATGAATTTCACAGTAACTAGTACATAAATTAATTCAGTATTCAAGGACGCTAAAATTTTCTCAAAAATTTGCAAATTTAAATATTATTAATTCATCGTATAGAAAACGTGTTTTTACTGACGCATTTACTCACCCGAATCCAGGTTACTGATTGCTCAGAATAAAAATGAAACGAATGCTTATTTCGGACAGCTGGGAGCGTTACCTATGCGAACATGTCCATCGAAACTTCGGGTGATTTTGACGTGACGGACTTCGGAGCGCAGATCTGCAAGTTGGAGGTCATGAATGCAGGCCGCGGAGTGCCCACCATTGGCGGCAACATGGACCGTCTCAATGAGCTCGTCACCTACTCCAAGATGTGAGTTGAGCCATTCATGTGTTGAAGCAAGCCCTTGCATTTTTACCGACCAGACTTCATTTGTACATTCCTGTGTTATTAACTGTTCATTCTCGAGGCTTGCTTCATTGCTGGATGAAGATCCACAACATCAAATTTTTTCAATTACTTCTTCAAGTAATACAGGGCGGGACCAAAGTCTTTGCACCCATGATGTTTTACGTTTATTAACTTGCTAGTCGGCCTATATGCAGCTTGACAGGTCATAGCTTTTAAAAGTTGTACTAGTGATGTAAAATGAAACATAAGATTTTTGAAGTTTAGGGATTCTCGTACAAAAACCTATATATATGGAGAAGCACAAAAAATTCAGTTAAACAATTTTATATTTAATATTGAATTACGAAGCCTCCACTTAACTGCTACTCGGAGACCGTTTCCATAAGATGAAACTAAATGTTTAGAAAAGTTTGTGGGGTTATAAACGCACATCCTTCAATGTACAGTTATATGGAAGATTTTTCGAATTTTTTACCTTTTTCATTCGTCAATGTTTTTCAAAGATTTTGAATAAATTTGATGTCCAGCGGTTGACTGTAACATTCATTTTGTGTTATTTTACTATTCGTGGGTTATATTTTCCGTGAGTGAAGGATCGATAATTTGTTAAAATGTTCCAATGCGTTTTTTGAATAACTGCGTAGCACTCGAGGTGAGATTTTACTGCAAAATGTACTGATACATGACGTTATTCATCTTTCCTTCATTGATGTGGAGTGCTCTAGTGCCAAACGATATGAAACTAACCCAAACTAGGCCCCCTGTGACGCTTCCAGCCAACTTTTTTACTACAACCTTCGAGCTCCTCAGTTGGCATGGCATTTCCAAGTTCATTTGGCCATCTCCTCCGATCTCCTAACATGATGAGTAGCATCATATTCAAAAAACTCAATATCCGTTTCATTAAATTAATTTTCCGTTTATTGACACTTATCATACTTCCTATGTTAAATATTTTTCTGACAAATTTTAAACGACTGACAACATGCTTTCACGTTAAGAGGCGAGCTTTATGAGATCTATAACTGCTGATGTTGTTCCTGTGTAGTTCTCAACTGATGGTTTTGCCGTGCACTTCTATGTAGTAGGCTTCAACATTAGTTTTTAACTCTATTTTCGAGCAATTACCAGTTTTTTCTAGCCTTCCTCGTCAGGCTTTGATTAATACGAACTCTAACCTCTCTTGGCGCTATACGGTCGTGGCGACTAGTTGGATGTTGAGGAAAACTCGGAGACTTTTTGGAGGTGTTTACTTGATGAAGGTACGCAGTCGAAAGCGACATGCCTCAGATGCCAGAGGCTTATAGAGCCTCCGAAGCACATGTGGTTGGGTTGCGCACATTTTCTCCCCACCGGTATTTGAAAGTGAGGTACTTTTCGTAAAAATGATTTCTAATTTTTAATTAAGTGATATTACGCAAAAAAAATTTTTCATTCATAAGATTAATCAGTACCAATCAACGTAGCTAACTGTTGTTCCTCGGCGGGAAAATTAATGAAAATTAAAACATCTTTAAAATCAAACATATTTAAAAAAAAAATATTTCAACAAATATTCTATCCATAGTACTCCTCGTTTTATTTTAGCAACAAACGCAGAATAAAAGAAAACGCACTAACGCAAGCAGGAAGGAGGGAGGCAGCGAGGCTAGTCAACAATAAAAAGGGCATTCTTCTTCAACAATATAAACTAAAACACGAGTTACTACACTACTAATATAAAATTAAAAACCGTCAATATTTAGGGTAAGGGAATAAAATAAAAACGCCAGATACACAATTATAAAAACATAATTAAAGGAAACTCAATATCGATTCGCATTAAATCAATGGCTATCAACGATTTTAAGTAACATTTCGCATTTAAACATGGATCTTGTGATATAATGTAATAAACAAGTTGAACAATGGGTTCAAATATGAAAAGGGATAACAATTCCGTGGAGTTCAATCTTTGAAAGTTGGTATCGTAACTGCTTTGCACAGACACAGAACACTGAGTGCAAGGTTAATTGCAGTCAAGGCTATCTACGTTTTGTTGACAGTCGCTTGGGCGCCAGGCTGTCTGCTGGACATCTCCCAGCAATTGAAAGTTGGAAGCATTTGAACAAGAATTATTGAACAAGTTAGAAGTTTTCAAAGTTGAGAATAGAACTATTTCAAATCTTCGTTAAAGCAAACTACGGAGTGAGCGCAGAGGTAAATTTGTAGACTGTAGAACTCGTAAGAACTTAAAGGTATGGTTACTATGTGTAGGGCTAAATTACGATTATAGAAAACATCGAGTAGGTGTCGAGTAAATATTGTATATATGAAAAATATTTTATGAAGCATTTTTCAGCGGAGCTTCAATCTATGTAATGGGGGTTGACACGTTAACTAATGAACCGAATATAAGAAATTGATTTAGAGCCAAATTAGGTTACACATCTGTTGACAGCATTCCGTAGGTCGCTGCCAGCGTTTGCATGTTAGACCGCACTGGCCGTTTTGAGCGTTTAGGTCGCATCAAGTCAGATTGCACATTTACTATCACGTGTCCCCCTACAGTTACAGTGGTTACATTTCTGACAATGTTCCTTTTGTTTTGAACACGTTGCGACGGAGGTGAAAATCCTCCGTTCGCACGCGCTCGGCCAACAGTTCCATTTGTTTCCTAATGTGGTAGACTAAGACTGTCTATCATGACTACTTAAAGGATCATCAAAAGGACATCACTTACGATGTCCGGTATGAAATCTGTATTGCTGTTTGCTGCTATCCAATCGTTAGTGATTTGGCCCTTAGTGTCGACCAAAGCTGCAGTTAGCGTGTCGACGCTAACTGAACTTATCTTGTTGCCCATAGTCTAATGATTCTTGTGTTTAGTACTTTAAAGTGATTGTTAGACGTTTCTCAGCCACCAGGACCTGCAATTTAAACGAAAACAAGACTAGATTAGCATGGCCATAAAAATTTTACGATGTTTTAAACAACAAATGAAACAACTAAATCTAAACACAATCATCAATACAAATAAAATATAAATGTACTTTTGAAAGTCAGCAGTGAAATGCTAACTATTTCTGAATCAGTTAACTGAAAGTTAAGACAATTAAAGTGAAAGCTATAAAACTGATTGTCAATCAGATTAGTTACCAACAGTATACAACCAGGAAATTTCCCATGGAGTATTAACGATGTATTTCGATTAATTTTCAATTTCCTCAAGTCTCGAGGTTGATTTTTTCATCAACAGTGATGCTCTGTTGATGCAATTCACTGTTGATGCAATTGCATTTTGCAATTGCGGAACTCGCTCACCATTTTTAATTGGCTATCAAAATTCGAACGTAAGTGTTGATTGTAATCAAAAAGCAAATTAAAAATTGCACTTGCACTGATCGTGAGAACATTCGTTTGGACATTCACAATTAAAATTCAAGTCAACGTATGTGTTAACTGCTGTGAAAAATACAAATTAACAATTTTTAAATGCACAAAGCGTGAGAACTTGAAGGACGTGATCTAAAATGCGTGTAAAACTTGAAATTTAAAGTACAAAACTTAAACTTAACATAGGGTAACCTGTTCAGAAGGTTAACTCGTTTGCTGTTAGCAACGGAAATTCACTAATACTAGGGCTCGAGCATATATGAGATTATTATAATGCGAAGCAAGTAACGCAAGGTAGATACTTAACACTTAATTAACACGTTACATAGAGTGAGACAGTCGTAAATTTTTAGCAAAGTCGTAAACAGTCACGTCTTCAAATGTTAAAGTCGCAAATGTAGTTGTGATTTTATTTTTAGGGGTAGCGCATGATTTATGTTGCTCCTATGAATTTTGTCTCCATGATTTCGACCCAGTGTCCTTTGATTTTGGTAATCACACACGGCCCTCTCCGCGTAAGGTCTAATTTGTCCAATTTTAAATGGTTCTTTAAGATAACCCTGTCTCCGATATTTAAAATCTTGTCTTTACGTTTTAGGTTACGATCAAATTCCTAACGTTCTCAACAATTCGAATTGCTTCTTTTGCACGAAAATTCACTAAATCTATTTCATTATCGTAGCTGTAGGAAATGTAGAAATTTTCCACCTTAAAATACGGACACGTATCTCTTCCATATATGATGTTACTGGGAGTATCTCCCAATGTTGTACTTAGAGAATTGTTTATGACATTCTCTACCATTTCCAAACACTGATCCCACTCTGTGCGAGCTAGGGAATTTATGTACAATTTCAGCAAATTGGTTATATTCTTATTATTTCGTTCGAAAATTGCATTCGAATGAGGGCTAAAAGCTAGAACTTCTTTTTTCGCTATAGCGTGTATTTTGTCAAATTCTTCAACTGCTACTGATTTGAACTTTAACGCTTGGTCACTGAGCAACGTTCTTGGGTAGCCAAACGTTGCGAAGCAACTTACTAAACATGATATGACTGTATCAGTACGACGGTTTGTGGTCGCATATAACTTGCAGTAGCGTGAAAATAAATCAATTAATACTAGTATGTATTTATTCTCATTACCGGTAATTTTTAGGGGACCGACAAAGTCCATTGAAACTACTTCAAACGATTCTTTCGCTATAGAAGCCGTCTAAATTTTGATAGGTACGGAAGGCACTGCTTTGAGAAGCTTACAAACCTCACAATTTTTCATGAACTCACGTATCATTGTTTATTTGAGCTATTAAAAATATTTTAACTTAAATTTGAATAGAGTGTGTAATGCATCTGTGTGATACATTGACTGGAGACCCAAAATAGCCTTATTCATAAAAGAAATATGCACAACAGATGTTAATATGGTACTAGGTCTTGCGTCAATCCCTCGTCGTCGATACAGTATGTCATTGATAACTAAATAACTCTGTGAGTCAGGAATGGAAGATATGCTTCTACGAAGTAATGCGTCTCTTACTTCAGTACAAAATGTGTCTTGTTTCTGCTCATGAATGAACTCGGTTAAAGTCCAGGAAATGTCTTTTTCTGTTGGCACGTATTCAATTAACATAGGGGTCATCTCATGGTCGCTACCGTGAGATTGCTCTGAGTCGGTGGGTACGTCTGGGTGGGATGATGTCTGGTTCTTTTATTGAGATCTTGTCTGAGCTACGCATACTCCAGATTCAGGCTTCAGCTGGTCACAGCTTTCTAATTTTTCAATAGTTAATTGATCATTGTCTGTTGGCAGCCTGCTCAAGAAGTCGGCTACGACATTTTGTCTACCTGGTAGATATTTAACGCCAGGCTCGTATGAATGTCCTTTAATGCACCATCTTGCCATTGCTGTGTCCTCGGGTAATCTTTTCCCAAAAAGAGGTGCAAGTGGGCGATGGTCGGTATACACAATTATTGGATATCCAATAATTAGGTATTTAAATGCTTTAAGAGCCTGGTATATGGCAAAGAATTATTTCTTGGTTGTGCTGTATCTTTTCTGGCTTGAGTTTAGAGTTTTACTAAAATAAGCAATGGGACGCATTAATTTTTCACCTGAATCCTCAGCTTACATGAGTACTGATTCTATGCCTAAATTTGAGGCGTCTGTAAAAATATGGAAAGGCTTCGTGTAGTCAACATGTCTTAAAACAGGGTCGGAAGTCAGAGCAGATTTAATGTGTTTAAAACTTTTCTGACAGTCATTACTCCAGTCAAACGTAGTGTTTTTCTTTAGCAAATTGTACGAGGGATTTGCAATTGCCGCAAACTGGCTAATGAAATTACGGAAATAATTTGCTATGCCAAGGAATTGCTGTAACTCCTTTACATTTTTTGGCGCGTGACAATTTTGCAACTTTTCGGAAGCTTGCACTGTATTCCATCGGCAGAGATAATGTGGCCTAGGTATTCTATTTTACTTTTTAGAAAATCACATTTTTCGAGTTTAATGGATAAATTGGCCATTCTGAGCGTCGGAAGGACAGCTCGTATATCAGACAGGTGTTGTTTTACTGATTTAGAGTAGATCAATATGTCATCTAAAAACACGAAGCAGAGGCGGCCTAGAATAGGTGCCAGTACAGATGACATGACTCTTTGGAAAACGCTTGGGCTTGAAGTAAAACCAAATGGTATCTTGCGGAATTGTTTTTTTTGATAGCTGTTAGATATATGCTTATTAGATTTGTTAGGCTGTCCTGTTCGGCACCAATTGTTAAATAATTCATTAGGCTGGTTCTTCTTGGGAGCCAGTGATAGATTATTTAGGTGGGCGAGTCCTGTTCGGCCCGATTTGATGATTCTTTAGGCTGGTCCTTGGGAGCCAGTATTCTTCTCGGGGAAGATAGTAATCGGTTTATCTCCAGAGTTTATTTGCAGGAAACAATATTAGTTGCAGAGGATTTCAATAGCAGATAAGGAGGTTCCGAAATTCCAGAGAGCGGACTGTTTCTTTTAGTCGCTCTCCCGAATTTCGGACACGCCGGATTCACGGGGTTGGGAAGTATCTATGATACTCGAATTAAATTTCGACGAACATTATTTACAAAGATACGAGAATATCCATACTGGCGCGGGGCCTAACACGCCCATGACGACAAGACTTTACTTGTAAAGCAAAGTCTTAACAAGCCCGCGCCAGTATGATCGATAAAATTAGAGAATGGAAGTCCTGTTAGGTCTCTGATTAGGTTTCGAGACCGTTCGGCATATAGGGGTTACATGATAATTAATTCTATAATCTTAAGAGATATGGGCCCTGGTTTAGCGCCTTTTTTAACATCAACTATTTATAAAGGGAACATATTTACAAGTTTTATCTCGAAATATCTCGGGAACATTCTCGGATATCTTGAGAATTCACTCGTTTCCCTGGGAAGTGGTGGAACGAGATAGGAAATCGGCGATTTGATTCGCGGTTCCCGCGATGTGCTCCGCTTGGAATTGAAACAGGCTCAGGTAGAGGGCCCATCGTTTCAAGCGAGGGTTTAATTTTTCGGCCTGTTCCAGATAGAGTAGAGGCCGGTGATTAGTTTGTAGAAAAAATTTTCGGCCGTGCAGATAGGTTTCAAATTTTTGGAACGCCCAGTAGATAGTTTTTCCTGCCAATCGAGTAAAGATGGAGGTGATGTCGGCAATGGGTTCGGCATCGAAGCGCGTTTGATTATTAAGGTGACGACAATCCAAACAGAATCGATGACTTCCGTCTTTTTTTCGAACTGCTTACAAGGGGGAGTAGTGCGGTGAGTTGTACGGCGTGATTATACCCAGTTGTAGCCATTGCGCGAGATTTTTCTGTAATTGCGGTTCTAGCGATAGCAGCAAGGGGTAGGCATGTCGGAGGCGGAAGTTGCTGGGGTCTTTTAGGTTGATTGATTTCGTGAACTACGGTCCTGGTTTCTCCCGGTGTGTCGGTGAATAGGTGACCGAATTTGGTAAGCAACTCCTTCAGTTGTTTTTGTTCCCTTTCGTCTCGACTGTTGTCGAGGGAGCAGTCGGTAACGGTTTCTCCCAACGCGAGGGGAATTTCTGGTTCTTTTGTGTCGAGCTCCTCTTCTGCATTGGTAGGTTCAACAGCGAGGCAGGCGGCAGTGAACGCTTCTCCAACGGCGTCTCCTTCCAGTTCTTCGAGTTCCAAGTAGTTGGGATTAGCATTGGTGTTTGGAGCCTCGGGTTCCTGATATTTGAGGAGTAAATTGAAATGGTATAGTTTATTTTTCCCTTCTATTTCTAATAAATAAGGATAGGTTCCTAGCCGCGTGGTGATTTTATTTGGGCCTTTCCATGCCACAGTTAATTTATTTCTTTGGTCCTGAACAAATACTAGTACTTGGTCTCCGGGTTTCAAAACTCGAAGTTTGTTTTTTCGATTTAGATATATGACTGTTTTTTTGTTGATTTTGTTTCAGATTAGTTTGGGCAATTACACACGTTTCTTTTAAGCGATGCTGGAGATCGAGTAGATAATGGGCCGGAGCCTGGTCGGTGTCTACTGCAGGATTAGCTGTCCAACATTCCTTCAGGATGGTCAGGGGTCCTCGTACTCGGTGGCCATAGATTAACTCGAATGGTGAGTATCCGGTAGAGGCTTGCGGAGCATCGCGATACGCGAATAATAATGAGGGAAGATACAAGTCCCAGTCCCTGGGTTGTTCGGCAGTCAGTTTCCGGAGCATGGACTTCATTGTTCCGTTGAATCGTTCTACGATCCCATTTGATTGTGCATGATACAGGGGCGTGCGGTGGTGCTGGAGGCCCATCTGTTTTAGGAACTCTTCAAAGTAGGCAGCTGTGAATTATGTTCCATTATCCGTGGTTAGGGTCTGCGGGTAACCGGTACGAGTGCAGATCTCGTTTAATGCTTCCGCGACTGTTACTGCGTCTATATGCCGTAGGGTTTTTGCATCCGCATAGCGGGTGGCTTGGTCGACCACAGTTAGAATGTATCGATTTCCTCTAGCACAGGACGGTTGAATCGGACCTACAATGTCCACGCTTAGCGCGGGAAATGGAGTTCCGGTTAGGGATGGCGTAGCAATAGGTGCTTTGGGAGGCAGGGCTGGTGCATGTTTTTGGCATTTGTGGCAAGAATGGCAGTACCGGTTTACCTCTTGGTTTAGCTGAGGCCAGTAGAAATCTCGTTCGATTCGTGCCTGGGTTTTCTTTTGGGAGTAGTGACCTGCCAGCGGGTTATCGTGACCCATCTCGAGTACTTGTTTGCGTAGAGTCGAGGGCGCCACTAGCTGAAAAGTGGTTTGACCGTTTTGTAATGTTTTCCGAGACAGAATCTTATCCCTTAGATCATACGTAATGACTCGTCCGTCGTTTCTAATCTCCTCTGTTTAGTTTTCCGCTTTTTTGAACAGTCCTTGTAAGGTGTCACAGTTAAGCTGTAACGTTTCCTGCTCTTTTTTATCTGGTTTGAGTCGTTCCTGGACTGCGCGTTCAACTTCGGCTTCCTTTCTGGTGGTCGCTCGAGTTGTCACGTGGTAGGTGGCTGCGTCCGGAGGAGGTGGAGTCGGATCGAAGTTTGGTTCCTCAAAGGAGAGGGTGCCTGGTATTCGTCCTAAAATAACGTCGTGCGAAGGATTTTCCATGACTACGACGGTGACGTCACTTCGGTAATAGGGACATTCGAGCCGTACTTTCGTGAAGGGGGCTTGAAAAGTTTGGCTATTGGCCAGTTTCACGGTAATTTTTGTTCCGGTAAGCGTGTCTACGGGCACGAGGGTCTTCCTTATAAATACTGCATTAGCTCCTCCGTCCAATAACACGGTGACATGTTGTTCGTTGATTCGGCCTTTACAGGTCCTTAATTTCCCTAGTGCGAGCTCTTTTTCTAAACCTACGTTATTGCAGCCAATTGGCGGCAAGCTGGAGGATTCTGTCGGTTCCTCGTCGAAGCTGACAGTATTCGAGTGTACTCTTGGGTTGGAGGCTTCGCCCTCCTCCAGGCAGTTGTTTCCCGAGTAACGCCAGTTTGGAGGATACCTTTGGTATCGAGAATAAAGCACGGCACATTTAGCGCTTGAATGAGTGGTGTTTTCCCCATGATGTGAACAATAGAAATGCCGTCGTGCCTCTTGCGGGCCAGTTGAATTTGTGCGGTCCTTGTTGGGTAGTTGGGGAGTTGCCGCGACGCGTGCTGGTTCGTTACGCGCGGTTGCCGGAACTGAGTTGATTTGCGCACTGTTAGGGTGGCCAAAAGTTCGCGTGTTTCGGATTGTTGCGGTATTTTTGTTCATAGGTAGCTCGTTATTTCTTGTCCGGTCATTGTTGTTACGGTTGCCGCATAGCTGTTGCAGGGAGGTGTGTGGTCGAGCTTGTAAGAAGCTATCCCCCTGTTCGCTCAGTGTAGCCAGAGTTCTACTGACGCGGTCTTTAAGCTGGGTGGCCACGAACGGTGGAAGGTTGGAGAATATTCGATCTACCAGGACAAAATCCCTTAGTTGTTCGGAACCTGGCTCGACTTGGCTTCCAGTAATCCAGGCATCAAAGGCTTGTTCGATCCTGCGGACATTACGACTCATGTTATCGCCCTCTTCTGGTTTTACTTTTAAGTAATTATCGCGTAGTGTAGCCGTAATGATCTTACGGGATTCTAATAGTAGGGTTCTGATTTCATTAAAGCTGTATCGATCGACGGCAGGTATCGTTTGGATGAGCCTTTGTTCTTTGGCCGTTTTTAAGGTTTCGAGAGCAATGACGGCCTCGTATTCGGTGAGCTTTTGGGCTGTACTGTGGTTCTCAAACCGTTGTAGAAATTCCTGCATACCTTCTTTTTCTGGCCCGAATGGCATTATTACTGGAATCTTACTTCGTCTCGCCTCTGCGGCTCTTGACTGGTTGAGCTGTTGAATGCGAATCTCATGCTCACGTTCGCGCTCGCGTTCTCGTTCTCGTTCCTCTCGTTCTCGTTCTAGCTCCTCTCGTTCTCGTTCCTCTCGTTCTTCTTGCTCCAGTTTTTGTAACCGACCGAGAAAAATCTCTCTGTATTCCGGCTGATCCGGGGTTATTCCCAGAGCTTCTGCATATTGTTGCGCTCTTTTTGCGCAATTCATCTCAACCGGTTTGTTCAATGTTTGAGTATTAGGCGTAGTTCCTTTAGTACTGCTCCAACAGCGAATTCCTCTTGAGGAGGGAGATGCGGGTTTCTATTTTACCGACTTTGAAGAATGGTTGATTCGAAGCGTACTTCCTCTGCCGCAGCTTTGAGCTGAGCTTGATAATAGATGCAGTTTTCCCGAGTTTGGGTCGCTGAGTTCGGTTTGATTGGAGATGCAGCTTTCCAGAGTTCAGGTCGCTGAGTTCGGGCGCCACTTGTTAGATATATGCTTATTAGATTTGTTAGGCTGTCCTGTTCGGCGCCAATTGTTAGATAATTCTTTAGGCTGGTCCATCTTGGGAGCCAGTGATAGATTATTTAGGTAGGCGAGTCCTGTTCGGCCCGATTTGATGATTCTTTAGGCTGTTTTTTCTTGGGAGCCATTATTCTTCTCTTGGAAGATAGTACTCGGTTTATTTCCAGAGTTTATTTGCATGAAACAATATTAGTTGCAGAAGATTTCAATAGTATAAGGAGGTTCCGAAATTCCAGAGAGCGGACCGTTTCTTTTAGTCGCTCTCCCGAATTTCGGACAAGCCGGATTCAAGGCGGTTTGGGGAGTATCTATGATACTCGAATTAAATTTCGGCGAACATTATTTACAAAGATACGAGAATATCCATACTGGCGCGGGGCCTAACAATAGCCTACCCTAAAGGCTGTATATTTTCGACTTTCCTGATCCAATTCGACTTGATAGAAAGCGGACCTAAGGTCCAGACTTCAAAATATGCTAATGTGGCCAGAATTTCATCAATACGAGGTATAGGATATGATTCCTTTACCACAATGCTATTGAGTGATCTGAAATCAATTACAGGGCGTATCTCACCTTTCTTTTTTTAACTACAATAATAATCCGACATTGAATTCTCAATAATGCCCTGGGATAGCATCTCTTGGTTGACCTTCGCCAAATCTTCCTGATATTTATGAGGGATGCGATATGGTGGTATATTTAGAACTGGTGCGTCTTGTTAATCATAATTTGGTGTTTTGATACGTTTGTAACACCAATAGTTTCGCCTTCTAACGTGATCACGTCTCGGAAATTGTTCAACAGACTAAGCAAAGTTAGTTTTTCGTCAGTTGCGTCACATGAGATATCATTAAGTGTTAAAGGACGGCGTACGTCCGTTTGTACATTAGAGACACTTTCGACTTGTGCATCGATTCCATCATTCGTCTGTCTTCTTTCCACCATTGCTTGAGATGACTTTAAGTGAAACCGACGTAATCTCAGGGGTCATTTCAATTTGATTGGCTTCTATGAGCGCTTCCTGTACACTCGTGAGATAGAACTCAGCGTCTACTTCTTCCTGGCTTAATAATTCCACGTTACACAACATGGTATTTTCACTGAAGTGAATAGCATCGTCGGTTGGGTGTAGTAGCATTAATGGTACATGACCATCTTCTTTGATAGCTACTATTGCTTCTGCTATTAGGATACCATTATCCAGCGTTCTTTTTCCGATTACATATTCAACGGGTTGAGCTTTTTTCACAAACCCGTTTATTAACTTGATACAGTTGATAGGTACTTCTATAGCATCACTGTGAACCACTAGTGGCTTATTCTTTTTTAACTCTGGCTGCACAGCTGCGCGGTCGATTTTCGCCTTTCGATTTCCGCCTTTACTTGCAGCCTCTTTTTTTGTCTCGCGGCAACTTCTTATGCCCCGGCATCTGGTGCTCCTCTTAGCACAGGTAACTACTTCAGATAGCAATCAGTCGCTGTTTATAATATCCATTAACATGGCTTCTCTACTTATCGTTGGCCTGCTTTCTAAATCGTTGAAGGGAATTTTCATTCCCTCCCAGATCATTGAATTATCTTTGAAATTGATTACTGCGTTATTCAGGACATCTCTTCCCAAAATTGAATTATATTTGAATTTAGCATCCTTAATCACTAAAGGACTAGTCTTAAGTTTGTCAGTACCAGGTATAGAGATATTTAATTCAACTTCACCGCTAGTATTTGTTGTAGCGTTAATTCCTCTGACGCTTCAAAGACTCGGTTTTAACTCTTTCTCAGGGAATTTGATGTTACTGTAACTAACGAGGCATTTTTCGCTACCACTATCTAGCAGCGCGCTTAGATACTTATCTTCATTAGAGAGGATAATTGTGGGCTTACTGGATTTTCTGAACGTAACAATATCTGTGCCTTTTTTTCTAAGGCGTCCAGCTCCTACACTGTAGTGTTAAAATAACTCAACTACTTTCTCTTGTGGGATATTATCGGTCATTTCCTCATCTTGCAACAATTCAAACCTATTTCTGCATTTAAATAATGGATCAATTTATGGTTCATTTTGATTACACTCATGATTACACTTGGTCATCTCAATATCTGGATCTGTTCCGACCACAACTTTAGGATTTAACGAGAGTTTTGTGGTGACTCCCGGGCTTCGATTCGTTCCTACCTTCATCTTCTACTCTTCCTTTAAAAAATTTCTAGGGTCTCCTTCGTAATCCTCAGCATAGTGCACCTCGTGCTTACCACGGCGGTTTACGCCTCTATTGGCACTATACCTACGCAAGTAGGCTTTATATTGCCTGACTTCATTTTCCGATGCCCTACAGTTTCGAACTACATGCTCTCCGCCGCAAGCAAAGCAGGGGCCAAAGGATACTCTTGGTTCGTTCAGACCTCCTTGAGATAATCGACAGTTGGCGGTTACATGTCCTGAAACGTTGCCTGAACTGCAGAACGGAGAGCCTCTCGCTCGAGCTGCAAAGTGCACTGGCTTATGACTCGAGCTTTCAGCCCGCAAAGTGTTACATTCCAAGGATCCTATCCTTTTATCACCTATATAGCCACTAGCACTTCTTGCTACTCTTGGATTTCTCAGCCAAGGTCGGGGAAAAGACCTTCGCCCAGGGTAACGATTTCTCTGGAAATTTCCGTAGAAAATTTCACTTTCTTGAGGGGATTCTTCCGCGTCAGAATGGTCTTCTGACTCGGCAACATCTGCCACGAAAATTTCTCTGTCGTATTGACTCGCTATGATTGGTTTGTTGTCCGGATGATTTCGAACGGATGATACCATTCGGGCCAACAGTTCCTCTGATGTATTAAATGATGTCTAGAACAATTTTTTAGTAAATGATTCGTCTAGCAAGGGCGCTAGTACCGTAATGGCTAGACTCAACTCTATGCTGTTACCTAAAAAACGCTTTAATTCGGCTTGAGCCGCACTAGTCTTTAAAAAGGGATGTTTTTCCCAAGCTATTGATGCAGAATTCAGTGAGTGCTCTGAAAGATTTCTGATTTTAGAGAACGCGGTTACCAACTGGGCCGCGAGGGCTTCATTTCTGACGAAACGTAACTGGTTTAGATCGCATGCCAATGCATGGATCGACTTTTCGCCCTTAGCTACGTAAATGTCGTCCACAATTTTTACGACATCTTCAAAAGAGTAATGAAGGTCGGAGTTGACCAACTTGGTTACTATTGAATTGAAATCTCCTACCTGCTTATGAGCTGAGCGCACTAACAGCTCCTTTTTTGCACTCTCTGAATTCACATCAGGTAGCCGGGTCATGTAAGCGCGCAAATTACTAATGCGCGTTTTGAACGTTTTGTTTTCCAGAAAATCGGGGTCTTCTCTACGTCTTCACCCCCTAAATAGTGGTAACTCCGCATTCGACAGGATCGTTCCTGATCTAGGAATGTTTGCTGCCACTTGCTGCGCAAATGGTGTGCTCTGCGTACTAGTGTTTGGCGCTGACGCCGCTCTAGTTGCGGGTTCTGTCATTGTGTTACTTTTTGCACGAGATCTAGGCACACTGATCCTACCTCTACTGGTTTTAATCTTTGTTGACCGGACAACTTCGTCAGAGTCTGACGACGTATCAGACAAATAGTTTCAATCAAGTTTACTCAATCTTAACACTTAGAAATCATTTTTTGCAAAAGGGAACAATTTTACACAATCCTAACACTAGAAATCAATATTTGCACGAAGATTAAATTTACACACCCTAGAAATACATCAGTAATTACCAATAGTAACAAAAATTAATCAAGGCAACACGCATGAAAATAGAATATCACTCGCTTTCAAACGCTATAGCTATCTTTCACTGCCGCTATGTGCTACTGCTATCTCAGCGTTTGCACTGTCGGGGCGCCTAATGCTTGCGCTAGAGCAATGCCGCGGCCTTGAGCCAAAATGCAAAAAATATGCTGCGTCTCGCAGACCTAAGAAAAATTACTCCCTCTCAGCACGAGCTACACAGCAACTGCGCTACTGCGATTCAATACACTGCATGTTTGCATCTATTATTTACTTAGCATCCACGGGTTGAATGAAGGAGCTGCAGTCGCTCGTTGCTGTAGACGCACGCTGGGATGACTGAAGGGTAGATGACGACGTAGTTGTAGTTACTGTAGATTGCTGTTGCTGGGTGTGGCTCCAAATTCTAGTTCTAGGACCTCTTCGATGTCTTCTCCGGCGTTGAATACGAATACTTTAGTTTGGAATGGATAACAGGTATCAATCCACGTTGACCAGTGTACGTATTTGTCGAGGAGCGCTGTATATGGGATTTTAAATCCTATCCTCAAAACTGAAGAATGAAGTTGGCGAATCCTGTTGTCTCCGTTGCTGCCAGTCATCGGCACGATGTTGTTAATACTCTTCAGACGATGAAATTCTGTCGTGGGTCTGTCTTATTACTGGCCACCATATATACGGTCGTGGCGACGAGTTGAATGTTGAGGAAAACTCGGAGACTTTTTGGAGGTGTTTACTTGATGGAGGTACGCAGTCGAAAGCGACATGCCTCAGATGCCAGAGGGTTATAAAGCCTCCGAAGCGCATGTGGTTGGGGTTGCGCACAGCGCATCTGACTCAGCAAAGTTGTTTTTGTGTTCTATTCCTTAAATTTACAAATAATTGACCCTAGAGTATTCCTGGAGTAAGTTATGTACTTCGTGTAAGATTCCGGAACCCCTTTTACCTTAGGCAAAGTTGGTTTTAAGCACCTACTACTACCGGTGCTTATTTGTTCTTGAGGGTCAAGTTTTCCTTGAACCACGAATTCTTGTTCTACAAATGCCTAAAATATTAAAAAATTGCATCTAACTATATTTCAAAAGGAGACTAATTATTATTTGAAAATGAGTTTACTGAAACAGTTGTATTTTTTTGCTGTGTACGTTGCATGGTTTTGTTCCGAGTCTATGGATTCTAAAACAGTAAAATTTTAACGTTTTACTCTACATCGTTAGTTTATCCATTGAAGATTATAACATGGCTGAGTATCGTGCATATTCGTAAACAAACCGCTTAATGAAAGTAAAATTTCACGTACATAAATGCTTTTGTCCCTTCACAGAAGATCGTTACAAATATTTTCAAATGGGTATTGAAGTTTATTCAAATGCTCAACTAGCGTAACTTTGATATAAAGGTAATCGCAAAGAACTTTAAAATCATTTTAATGAAATATTTCAAGCCTCAGCTCATCATCAGTCATACTCTGTAAAAATGAAAATACATGCATTAAATAAAAACATGAAAAATTAACAAAATTATTATTTTTCAAGTATTCTAAATTGGTGTATAAATAAAACAATCGTACGGGAAGCCCGTTAGGAGCATTTTCACATTCCAACGTAAAGCAGCATTGTATAGGTCCCTGTGAACAAATTATCAGTAAGGACCAGTTTAAAATTATGGACTATGCTTCAAATTCTTGTGAGCTGCGCATGCTAGAGTCACAGTATATACACAAATTGTAACCGGCCGTGAATGATATGCAAAGTGCTTACCCCTTAAAAATTATAGGGACCTAGCAGTGCAACAATGTTCGCATTCGATTCCATTCTTACTAGTCTCTTGAAGAAATGTTTTTTATTAATTTATATTTTCTTCTTCTTACCTCCTCTTCTCTGTTTTCTTGTTTTCCTTTCTTTTTCCTCTCTTTCTTTCTCACTAACTCATTCCCCTATTCCTCTTTGATAAGATTTTACTTTAGCTATTAACTGTCCTCATGACCGTTCCGCATTTTAGTTGTACTCCCATAAACTTTATAACTACTCCTATAAACTCGCGTTTACGATGCTGGATAGTGAAATTTTGATATTTAGATTCATTCGTTTTTTTGTGTCATGTCATTGTTTGATTTAGACACCAATTTTACATACTTGAAGGACAATTTTGTTAATTTTTCGTATTTTTATTCAATGCATGTATTTTTATCTTCACAGAGTATGACTGATGATGAGCTGAGGCTTGAAACGTTTCATTAAAATGATTTTAAAGTTCTTCTTCGCTATTACCTTTATAATTAAACTGCTTAGCAGAAAAGACATTCCTAACTTTGATATATCTTGATTCTAAGCTTCAATCTCCATTGACCATTTCAAAAATTTTCTGACACATTACTTCCTAATTTATTTTTATAGTGAGTAAAGTTCCAGCTCAATTTAAACTCAGCCTCTAGAGCACGGAATTTTTCCTCAGAGATTACTGTCAAAGATAGCAAAAAGATGGAATGAAATAGAGCAAAACGCCTCGATATTACAAAGGTTACGTTGACTCCCAGAGAAGGTGCAATGATGTTGTCTAATGATAATCAGTCGCCTGTCCTTCGCCGGAATGAGTGACACAACACTTCAGTTTATTTGCTGAAAAATCAATGTCTTCCGCCTTGTTCGGTGGTTATTACTCCCGTACATACATACATACATACATACATATACCAGGCCTCTCCTCCCTATGGGAGGGTAGCCGACAGCAGGCCACAATCATCACTCTTAGTCACTAGGAAGCGAGAGAGGCAGCACTGGCCGCACTAGAACTGCCAGGATCCGCAGCAGCCCAGCACAACCACCTTCCACAGTCAGGCCCGACAGCCATAGCTGGTTTACCCCGACCGCTTC
>JACJUY010002760.1:71549-99396 GCA_014220935.1 Platorchestia sp. MABIK
CACTCTGTCATACGCCTTCTCTAGATCCATAAATGCCCAATATACATCTTTACCTTTTGCCAAGTATTTTTATTTACCTGCCTCACAGCAAACATTTGATCCCCACAACCTCTGCCACTTCTAAAACCACATTGTTCTTCAGCCAGCACACGATCCGTCATCACTCTCACTCTTCCAATTAAAACTCTTCCATACAGCTTTCCAACGGCACTCAGTAGACTTATACCTCTAGAATTACTGAACTCATACCTGTCACCTTTCCCCTTGTACAACGGAACCACACACGCGCTAGTCCAATCTAACGGCACTTTACTGGCCCCAAAACACACATTAAATAAACGTACCAACCATTCTACAACCACATTTCCTCCTTTCTTTAGACATTCAACCGTGCAACCATCCATGCCTGGTGCTTTCCCATTTTTCATCACATCCAAAGCACCTTTCACTTCTACACTTCTTATTCCACTTCTATTAACTTCACCAAACACAGGCATTCTAACTTCACTTCCAACAGCTACCACTCTCGCAACTCTATCATCTTTCAAGTTCAGCAGTTCCTCAAAATACTCCGCCCATCTCCTCCTCACATCAGAACCCTCCACTAGCAGCCTACCATTAGCATCCTTCATGCACTCTTGCCTCACTCTCCACCTGTCCTTTCCTAATTACTCCCGTGTCTACAGTTAAAATTGGGAAAATTTTTCCATTCCGAAGGACAAATCGGACAATAGCAGAAATTTTGAAGTAAAAATAAAAAACTGAAAACTTGGTTTCAGAAAACTGATACAGAGGTCAAGGATCGTAACTTCTTTCATTTATATCGTAATCTTCTAAACCGCTGTACGTGAGCATCTGAGAATCTCGTCTTTCTGAACACTCATCTTTTTACGTAACAGCTATTACGTATGAATAGGAGTAAAGTGAAACAAGTGTCAAGACAGAAAATTTTGATTCCTATAGCATTTATCACCATGCGACTAAGAATATAGCTGTGCAACAAAATGGAAAATCTGTGGTGTGCCCGAAATTTACGAACAGTTTAACAAAAAATATAGTGTAAAATTTTTTTTACACTTAACAAATTTGAGAAATACTTAAGTTGAGCGCCTACATTTGTGGTTTTAGCTCTGGGGTGATTTCTGTGAGTTACACCTTTGATTTGTTAAGGTTGTTTGTTCATCATGAGTTGGTCTAACTATGACTTTGCTCTATGAATTTCTTATCGAGTTCTAATCCTTTCATTGTCCAGGCTTTTCAGTATATTGTTATTATGGAGCTATTCACGAATGATGTTGGCGGAATGAGTAAAATCAATATCCTGTAAAAACTTTCAGGTCAAACGTACAGTTTCTCAGCTGATTTTTTAAAATTGTCTTGTAAAACCTAACGATGCATTATAATCCCATACTTTTTCAATTACCTTTAACTGTTGTGAAGCATTACATGCCAGTCGACCCTATACCCTTATGAGCTCGCAGTTCACAGAAATGGTGGTACCGTCTGTGGGTAGGCTGTTCCATCTTATCTCCAAACTTTAGGGACAATATTATGGCCATAAAACTCTCTATTACTTCCATCACATCTCAAAATCAAAAAGATAAAGCCACCATAGAAATTTTGTATCAGAAATTGCTATCTTGATTTTAAATGACATTTCTTCAGCACTCAGCATTGGAAGCAGATCATGATAACTTAAGAGATCTTGCCGTTAAAATTCGTTTTTGAATATTCTCTCACACATGTGCTCCAGCTGCTCTATAATTTTTCTTAACTGGTCTCAAAACCGACAGATTCATGTGTTTCTAACTGGCCACAAACCGACTTGTTCAAACCATTCGTAACATGTTTCGTGAAATTCTGGTAGAAAATTTTTTTTTAAGATGCTCAAGGTCTTAGATTGTTTTCCTAGGTCTCAGTCAACTATCATGTATTCTCAATGTAAGGAAAAAGAAGTTCTTGAATATAATCCAATAGTTCATTTTTACTGCGTGCGCAGAAATGTTCGATCTTTCACATCTTTTGATCACCAACTCCCTAATCACAGATTGGCCTTTAATTAATTTAAAACTATTCCTAAAATCTGGTCTAAACCTCAGGTCCCATACCATTTGAATTTTTCGAGAAGTTTCTAGGATAAAGGATTCAGCGGTAGAAATTTCTAGGCATCAAATTTTTAAAACTAGTTTCAGAAGGTGCTTCATTCGTTTTTTCAAAGTGTACTTCATGAAGACTTATTTAATTTCGTGACTCATTTTACATTTATTATGGTTTGATCCTACGTGAAGGGTGTCAGTGTAAATTTTTATTGATTTCCTAATTTTCTTGGTCTAGTTTCTTCAGAAACTACTATAAACATTTTTACCATATCATGTTCTTATTACATTTGGGCCCCGTGAACTGTCCCAGCCTTACTACCCAATCAAGGGTGGTAACCTTTGGTTAATGATACGAATTTGCCACTCTTTACAATTTATTTAGACTGAGAATAACTTTTCCAATTGCTTACGTTGTGTATCAAGTACAGTGCGATAATGGAGACACACTCAACACCAATACTTCTACAGACAGAGTAGTACTCAGCCTCTCTCCCTGGCGCAGTACAAGTTAGTACAATTTGAAACTACACCTTTTTCACTTCAAATTAATCTAAGTCAAGTTAAATTTAATCCAAGTCAAGTTCAATTTAATCCAAGTCAAGTTCAAATAAATCCTTGTCAAGTTCAAATTAATCCAAGTCAAGTTCAAATTAATCCAAGTCAAGTTCAAATTAATCCGTCAAGTTCAAATTAATTCAAGTCAAGTTCAAATTAATCCAAGTCAAGTTCAAATTAATCCAAGTCAAGTTCAAATTAATCCAAGTCAAGTTCAAATTAATCCAAATCAAGTTCAAATTAATCCAAGTCAAGTTCAAATTAATCCAAGTCAAGTTCAAATTAATCTAACCCTAAATTGTGTTAAAAATTGACATAATCACTTGTTAATTTGTTCTGCAATGTAAAAACAAGCTGTCGTAAAATGTGGTAAATATCGAGCATCAGGAGGCAGAGTGTGATTCAGATCTTTGAGCAGAGTGACAGATAGAAATCAATTATAAAATCTTCGTAATATATACAACACATTAAAGTTGTTTTACAATTTTACATTAATGGCAGGATGTATCCATTCAAATATTTATGTTCAAAGGCAATTTTATGTTACACATGCTCATAGTAGTATCGAGGATTCATTTACACTCATACAGAGATTTATGTGAGTGAAATTCCACTTTATCACATATATAAAATCATATATCCATGCAACTACAAAAAATTACCATTGGACGATATGTAGATTTAACCTTTAAAAGAAATATAGCCACAAAGTCTGTTTTTGCTTGTTCAAACGGTTTTTGTAGAAACAAGTTACAATTTGTTTCATCGACATAGATGATATATATGCCTTGGCCTATTCTTTTGAAGGGATGGCAACATTTTTATTGCTGATGCAGGAATGTACCTGTGGAGTAACGTACTCATATAAATTGTAATCAGATGGTATTGCACATAATTACTCAGTAAATCGCATTTGCATGTTTCTTTTAAAGGTTAAATCTACATATCGTCCAATGGTAATCTTTTGTAGTTGCATGCATTTATGATTTCAAGTATGCGATCTAGTGGAATTTCACGCATTTAAATCTTTAAGAGTGTAAATGAATCCTCGTTACTACCATGTGTATGTGTAACATAAAATAACCCATGAACATAAATATTCGAATAGATGCCTACTGCCATTACTTTAGAATTGTAAAGCAACTTTAATGTGTAGTATGATACGAAGTTTTTATAATTGACTTCTATTTGTTTCTCCGATCAAAGATCTGAATCACACTCTGCCTCCTGATGCTCGATACTTACCACATTTTACGACAGCTTGTTTTTGTATTGCAGAAATTTAATGTATTCTTTGCTGAAAGGAAAAACGTTTTTCTTGCTCATCACATCCAATTGATACATACTGTATTTATCACAAAAAAGCTCAAATTAACAAGTGATTATGTCAATTTTTTAATCAACTTAGAGTTGGATTTATTTGAACTTGACTTGGATTAATTTGAACTTGACTTGGATTAAATTGAACTTTACTTGGATTAATTTGAACTTGACAGGGATTTATTTGAAGTGAAAATGGTGTAGATGCAGGCAAAGAATAACTGTCAGATTCTGGAATAATACAATAGTGTTCAATGAGGTTTTCAGCCTCTCCAAATACTTGTTTTACCTCACTGTTAACCTAAGCTGTTTATATTTTGTTTCTAGCGTATTCATTGTCAGCCAGTGTAAGAAGCACTGAATGTCGGCTTCTGCATGCGTAGTTGATGTGGTTCATAGCTCTGCTCCTCATGAGTTTGAGAGCTTCTGTTCGAGCTGAGAAGTCTAAAATGTCTTGTAAATCTTGAATCTTGAAGAATGATCGAAGAGTTGTCTCTATGAAATTTAGGCATGAGGCATTGCCTTAAGATAGATTTAGCAGTCTACTAACATTGCTAAAAGTTGAATGGTTGGGCAATTAAAAATAAAATATATTATCAAATCAACTAGATGATACAAATGATTTAAAACATTCCACAAACCTGTTAAATCATTTTCTTAACCTGTTTCTGGGGGTAAATATTCGTAGCCGAAATATGCTTGGGCAGTTTCAAGCCAATATGGGTTGAATATTAATAAGGACATTGCATTGTACTTGCGTTAATGAGAGATTTGAATACTGAATTTTTACTCATAGAACAAAAGAGTCAAAAAATGAACTTCTGGATTAAGACATTCCACTGTTAGTTTTTTATGTTCTCATGTTTTTAGGGGAAATTCAGAATTAAAGTTTCAACTCGTGTTTACTCCTACATCTAAAAATGAAAATGAAAAACTTTTAATCATCATTTCCATTGTACATTCAAGAGCTAAGGTTTTCTGAGGTTTGTTAATAAATTAAAAAACCTGGTTCATAGATTAATGATTGCGAAGTTATCAATAGCCTAACACTTTCAATCTGTTGAAAAAAATTTCCCTAAATTAAACAAAAATCCGAAATGCTGGGTCCATCAAGGCATTTTCACCTTTTCCCATAACGATAAATGGAGTTTCCTCGGAGCAAGTATGAAAGGCTTGTCTAAAACTGTTGAAGGAAGAGGGACACTCGGTATTGGACAGAAAGCACGCTGCATCAATACAGCAGGGATCATTTATTTTAATTGTCTGATATACATGTATGATTCCATGGGCGATTTAAATTCATTTCGTCCGTCATAACGTAATCGACCTTCCTACTGCCGAGATCAAATAGGGTAACCCTGTAATAATATTGACGATATCTTGGTTAGCTTCAGTTGTTCTGAAGTCGGGCCGTCGCCTCTTTCGGTGAGCTTTTGCTGCTCTCGTTCCGTTCTTTCTTTTCGAGAATGTTAGAATAGCTCACTATGTCTCAAGTAATAACCGCGAATGAAGCTTCATTGTGAATTGATAATTGATTTGTCTTCGTACAACGGCTATCTCAGGGATCTATTATAAATACCTGAGTGCGTATTCTAATTGTACATCTGTATTTATTAGACAAGAGTTATAAGTTCTAAATTTCTTTATATTTTAAATGCATTACATATTGCGATGAGGTTTGACTGATGGACTACGCAAAGTATAGTAATTAGGTTGTGTAGTAATTATATGGTACAACAAACCCCCTTTGACTTATTTAGTAGTGTTAGTATAATGGGATTATATGAATAAAATTTGAAATTTCTTCTGATTTTCAGACACAATGCGCCAAATTATATGATAAGAAATAATTTTGAATGAAGCAGTTATCAATTATAAATAATAACGTTGTGACAGGCTTGCATGCTTGTTTTCACGTGCAGTAATGATTTTCCTTTCTTTGCCTTTAGCTCTGCAACCTCGTTCTACGAAGACGGAGCGCAGATGGTGGTTGGGCCCATCGCTGGAGTGGACCGAGGAGACAAAACCGCAGACGGAGACAATGATGTCGTGATCAGGCTGACTTACTTCTTTCCGAAGAACCAAACTTTACCCTCAGGTAACCCTAACCATTGCGTTAAGGACACTTTTCTTCATTTAAGAACAAGGTCAATCAAAGCTATTCAATCTGATGTGATGTTTGATGTGCTACATTTCAACAACTTGAACAATATTTCAGGGGATTGCGATCGGCATGAGAGTGAGTTTCTTATGCTTCTTCTCATGTGATGTCATGCAAATATTGAATTAAAGAATTATTATCACAAAATTTTTTTTTGTTTTTTTAGCAGCTCTTTTGTTGAAATGTCTACCATTTTCAACAGAAAAAAAATGTACAAACTTGCATTTATTATCAAGCATAATAAATGCAAGTTTGTACATTTCTAATAATTGAAAATTTGTTTATATAAGGTAATTTAAAAAATGCACGTATCATAAGTTTTAATATAACTATCAGAAGTGAATATTCCCTTTTGCTTTTGTAAGATATCTTCGAAGCCGAATTTTACGCTGTAAACTAACCGCCTGACTCGAAACGACCGGAATGCTGTTTTGAGACTACTTCTGGAAATACTCGTAGAACTACTCATCGTTACCCAGGTCTTTTTTTCCAAACTATTGCTCCTCAGAACAACAAGTTTGAATCAATTTGAAGCTCAGGGAATTTGCCGTGTGTTTAACTTAACTTAATCGAACTAAACTTCACCTAAGCTTGTGATTTTTATTTAATGAATTCAATTTGTTGTGTTTAGTTCATTTTACCGTGTGCAAATATATTTCAAGTTAGGTTAGGTTGAGATACATTAACCAAACACAATTTTTTTGGGGAGTTAAATTTAGTTCAAGTACAATTGTTAAGAAACACGAGTTGGATAGCGAGAGAGGGGAGGAGAGTATTGCTGCGAGTGGTTCCAGCAGTCATCTCAAAGTTGCTAAGCTGACATTAAGTGGTCAGGCCACTAATATGTTCCAAGCTGTCTGTTTCCTATCTTAAATTTATCTTTAATTTTCTAAGGTTAAAAAAAGGCAGACAGGTTGAGCTTGAGTTAGGTTAGATGGCTTGGATTGGGGGAAATCACTTTTGGTACTCTTTAATAAAACGAAATTTTAATTTGAACTGTAACGTTTCGGTTGAAGTTACAGTCAAAATTAAGGTCTGAGGTTTGAGTTAAAATTTTGAGGGAATTGGCTTAGACTAGATTAGATATGAATCCATGGTATCGATAGCATCGAGTTGAATCAGTTTTTAGTTCAAAATCGTATTTTATCGCTGTTAAATTACTAGTGTAAACAAGATACGGTAATCCCATCACACACCCCAACGCAAACAAACACGGTGTCCTCTTTCCTTTGTAAAGCTCCGCTTTGGGCGTAAACTGACAGATTTCTCTGTCTCAGATCAGTCAAAATTTCTGTGCAGATAGGCATAAGTTTATTTTATTGAAGGTTCTTGTGATATTTGGGCCAGTCTAGATTTTGGATCCAAATGTCCACTTTGGGGGCAGTATTCTCTGCATTCGGATCTCATTTGACTGGAAGTGGATCCCAGCCCCATTACTGACACGGCGACTTGAGCCACAGTCATAACCCGACTGATTTGACCTCGATCCGGCGCTGGTCGTCTTTAAGCCTAGGTTTAAAAAGTGTACGGTCGTTCTCGGTAGGACGAGGAGTAATCAAGTTCTTAGAAAAATGTTCTTAAGAACATACTTTTCATAACACAATCTTTATTCTACATGCGTTCATATCCAAACAGTTCTCTAACCTACGTTTCCACCGATAAATTTTAACTGTGTAGAATTACTCGAGCTGTTTCCCACAGCATGTTATAATCTGTAATATTTTGGTTGAACAACCATTGAAATCGGGCGGCCTTCAGTTTTTCTTTTAGTTGTGGGAGCTGAAAAAATCTGATGGGGATGAATCAAGGGGACAATGGGGGCAGGGATATTCAGCCTCACTCGAATTTGGCTGGAAACCCTACTGCCTTTCGCGTTGAACGTTACGTTGAGGGCCTTATTTTTCGTTATCTCTAAAAACATGCTTGCAAAATTAGTAATATCTGTGTCTGATCAGAAGGACGTATCGCCATGGATACGCTATCTTTATTATATCAGTGAGTGCCAACTTCGCCATCAAGTTTACTTTTCTTTTCTCGCGGCGGTAGATTCTAAGCGTCAAACATTCGGTCTTCAACATTACTTTTCCATTCAGGAATCACCTACAATGTTAGCATGGGCGTCCAGCTGAGCGAAAACCTCATCTGGACTGGTTGGAGCGGGTTCAACACAGATGCCGGCCCTCCCAGTAGCCCGACCACCATCATCTCCAAGCTCACTCCGCCCGAAGTCACCAGTCTTGAAATCGGTCGGCCAACTCTCGTCAAGGTAATTGCTATCTATCAATAAGGGATGCTCGTGGGCTATCATTAATTTCCCATGTGCTTAAGCGGTCACTGTTTAGGGAAGTGTGCCTGCAAAATATGTAATTAAAACATAAGAAAAACATGCGCACGTATCTCACTGCTATTCAGCTTGGAGGAGAATAAGTGAGAAACCGTCGATTTTTCCAGGGCTTGCGTTGACGCGAGCGCACCCAAAAAGCGTGTCTTGTTCGAAACCTTCACAGCCACATCATTGGTTGTTTTTTGTTCATATGGCTTTCAAGAGCAATGAAGCATTTTTGATTGAAATTTCTTCAGGTAACGTTGCTAAAAGTTTAGGTTTTATAATCCAAAGTTTTCTCAAGATACTTTAAATTGGGTGAGAATTGATAAATAACAGCGTTCTTTGCCGAAAATTTGTAAAAAATTACGATCAAAATTTTCTCTGTATGATTTTCTAAATTGAACTAGTTGGCTTCTCTGATATCTGGCGTATTTTGCACCAATTTGTCAGCATCTCCATTTTTTGCAGTATTTTCGTTTTCTTTATTCTCCGTTGCAATTTAGCCCGCTATAAACAGGGTGTTTCAGAACAAGAGGTACAAAATTGCACATCAAGTAGAAAATGGGCAAATAAACACTTTTTATTTTATGAAATTTCGAAAGAAAATTGGAGTTTTTGAGAAATTAGCTGTTTATTGTTTTAGAGGATAAAATTTAATAACACAATTACTCCCAATGTTTATTTTGTATTTACGTTACAAACACTTCTATTCTATGAGAGTTTACAGTAATAAAATTAGTTTTATTGATATTTGGTAAGAAGTTTTAGCAAGAACGTTTTAGAATATTCCAGATTGTGCTACCAGGTTACTTCTTGCCAATACGCTAAAACTTTTACCAACTTTGTAACTTTTTTACCAAATATCACTAAAGCTAAATCTTATTGTTGTAAGCTGTCATAGAATGAAAGGGTTTGTAACGTAAATTCAAAATAAATATTGGGAGTAATTGCGTAATTAAATTTCATCCTTTAAAACAGTAAAGAGCTAATATCTCGAAAACCTGAATTCTTTTCAAAAAATTTCATAGAAGAAAAAGTGTTTATTTGACCATTTTCTACTTGGTGCGCTATATTGTCCCTCTTACTCTGAAACATCTTGTATACACGCTCAAAGCATTTTCACAGTATGCAATTAAGCAACGAAAGTGGGGAATTAGTTGATCGAAATACGAAGAGAGATGAACAGTCTAACTACCCATTGCCTGTATTTGGTACACAACTCGATTTAGCTACTTTATGATGCCGCTCCTTCATTGGCAACCATAATATCTCAAAATAAAGGACACGCGATGGATATATTGACAGGAGATTGATCCAAAATTCCGCATCAATGCAACTTAAGCAATGTTTGTCGATTGCTGTACCAGAGTTAAGCGCTATAGTGTGTTGGACGTTTACTCATCACCTCCATTCTGGTGTTTCGAGCTGTCTGAGAGCTGTGGAAGAATAGATTAAGCCTGCCCATTAAATTGTAATCTAACGCGTTGAACTGCGAGTTGTGCGAAATGATCGTTTCCAATGTATTATTGAAGAATATCAAGAGCATGCTACCATCGTCAACTTAAAATCTATTATGAAAAGAATGGACTCAGGCTAGTGGCACTTTGGCAGGAATTAAAGTGCATTTAATTTACGATCAAAATCAGAGTCTAGAAAACGGCAAAATTTGGCAGTATTTTGTTTGTTAACATTTGATGAACCTTGCCAGATTAGAGAAGACATGTGCTACTTCAACATCTCGAACATGATTTTGATGCAACACGAAGATGCCACACCATTGTGCAAATATCATTTGTGTTTTATTCCTGATTATTCGCGCTGAAATGAAAACCTTGATCACTATTGTGTTCATGCTGGTTCGCAGTTCCATTTCAAAATGGCACCGGGGAGTGTGGACGTCATTTCAGTTAAAGCCAGTCCTGTCGGGGGCTCAGCTACCCTCTTCGTGTGTCGCATCCTCGTCCTCGCCATTGGTGAGTGTCGTGTGCTCCAAACCCCAGCTCTAGGTCTGCTCACCCGATCTGGCTGCTTTATCATCATAATCAAGGTGTGCCATCGATGGTACACCAAATTTTTACGATGTTGCGCTTATGTAAATTTGAATATCGAGAGTAATCAACAAAATTTATTTTTCTCTTTTGATAAAATTATATTGTTAAATTTACCATTTTTTAGGTAATTTGATCAACTGAAATTCGCTAGTGTAAAGCAATTCTACAGCAGTAAACTATTAGGAAATTTTTTGGCTTTGATAGGATGTATTTATCATTCTGAAAAATTTCAATGTGACTGAAATAGGGCTATTTTACCGACTCAAATCATTTGATGCGCTGAGTTTCTATTGGAAAAGAACTCTCATAAATTTCACTGACGTTTTTTCTACATAAATAGTTTTATTTGCAGAATTTCTCATTATATTTGTAAATTCAACCTCTGGGAAAATTTTCACAATGTAGTGATTAGACGATCGACTGGCTCTACAGTCGAATGTGTTTGAGGAATGTCGTACGAGAAAGGTTTTGAAATTAATTTTATCGCTACAGTATCATTTTGAAAATGTGGGAGGACCATTGATCATAACAATAAAGTGGGAGTGACGTTTGGAAAGAAACGAACGTTACCCACTTAAAAAAACATCGACCAAAGCATTGGTGTTAAATGGCCATACTTGTTGCAACTAAAATGATGTGTTTCCTTTAAAATTATGCTCTTTTGTAGCAAAGAACTACTTTCAAATCCTCTGTTCCTTATTCAAACGAATTGTAACTTTTTGGGTTCATTACTATCCCATAAAATGAGTTTAACGTTTGCCTTGAACTACTGGTTCGAGAGTAAGTTCTGAAATCCTAGGCGAAAAAATATCAAAATTACAGCTTCATTCTTCAAACCATACACAACTTCATGTTAAGACCGACATTTGCAGGGAACTTTAATCATAGTTTTTCATACTTCATACTTCATCATCCGCATCTTCTCCATTTATTTATTCTTTCAGTTCAATTGAACAATCGTTTTGAGGTAGTTGAAATCCCTTATGGGAGTAAGTAGTATAGAATTTTGCTTCGTGAGTTTGTCTTTTATTCAGTCGTATGAATATTGCACGCTTAATGAAACGTAAGATTTTTTTCAGCATTTTTGAAATTCCTTAGGTAATTATCAACATGTATTGTTAACACTTTAGCACTTGGTAAGCTTTATTTCAAAATAATTTGTGATAAAGATGGTTATCACGATTTTGACACGTTATCAAGCCGTTAACTTGTTATTTGTGGGTGATGTTTACATAAACCCTTGGCCTTTCCTCCATCGGGGGGTACTGTTGTTTTTATGGAAACTGGGGGTTCCAGAAGAAAAATCTGCAGTATAAGCCGATGGTAAGGTAGGCCTCGTTTTTATTTGAACTGTAGACCCTTTTTCGTTTTATTGCTGTTTTTCTGCTCTCATATCTTTCTTGTGCAACTTTTACCTTGTTTCATACACTTCTTTCAATCTTGCTGTTCTATGCATAGGATATGGGAACACACGCATAGATTATCCGTTCCCCCATTTCCACACTAGATAGTGATTTCTTTTCTTTCTTGGGAACACCACTTTTGTGGTCAAGGAGATTTAAAACTAGCTTATAATCCCTAATATTGAAGCCATACTGAGCTGAACATTTGCAGGTTCGAGCTACCCGTGTCTGGACCCTGACCCTTACGGCAAGGAGAAAATAAACTTCGCGCAGCCGAATACCATCATCCACGACCCCACGGACTGGGGAGCAGAAGCCACGATCGATTTCGGGGTCCTCAGAAATCTTGGTGCGTTCGTAGGCTTTTGCTCACCTCATTCTACTCTAGTTCAACCTAGAGCCGAAACTGTACTCGTGAAAAGCCACCTGTATGTTTTGTGTGCTGTGAGAGCAATATCAACATTTTAATAAATCATTCAGGCTTTGCCCCGATGTTTTTCTTCACGAAAATTTATTGTATTCCAATCAAATTACCAAAGTGTCTTGATAATTTCTTATAGAATATTGGCACAGTCTTCCACTTCCTACCTCATAAGTCTACTGTTTTATCTTTGTTGAAGATGTGTTTTACCTTTTTTATGATACCCACCCAAAATTTATTGTGCGAGCTTGACATCTGGGTAAGATTTACGATGGCATTCCTACGTTCTTTTCGCCTCTTGTTTTTTCCATATTTGGTAGTATGTTAAATAAGGCGTGTGTGAATATGGAATGGTGTTAAATTGATTCTCATGCACGTAGCGTAAAAATGGGATCTATTTCAGTGCTATATTTTTCGAAAAGACCATATGACAGATCCGGGTACTAATTTTTAGTGTCTCGGTCTGTATTTTTAAACTCAATTTTATCAAAACTTTGTTGTGTCGGACTTATCACGCTGGCAGCTCAAATCAGCCATTGAAGAATGAATTCATTTTACTGAATTGTTTTGAAAACGTGGATCTTCCTTTTTAGGCATGGACATCAAACCTGGTAAATTTTTTTCGATCGGTTATCGGGACTCACTCGTATCGTTTCCTTACATCGGTCTTCGGTCGCAAACATTGAAGGAATTTTTTTACTCGACGAATATTTCAGTTGATATATTTTTTAAAGTATTAAAACAAATTCCTTTTTTCACTTTCGAGATCAAATTCGTACTACAAGGCAAGGATCCCTCATACATAAGCAAAACAGTGAATTATTATCATCTGAGTAAGTGAGCATGACTGGGTGCAGGTTTGAATAATAATTAGCGCGAGTGATTTCTGAAAGCAATAGGTAAGGCAATTTTTTCGGAAGGACTTAAGAGTTGTCGAATCTCTTTGTATACTGAGGACTAAGCATTTTCAAAAAATAATTTTGGTTCCTCTGAGTAGTCAATACAAAGTTTAATTATTTTATTTTTTCGTGTTTGTCTGATTTTCTCATTCTGTAATAGTTCACACCATTGTTCGATATGTGACTTCCATTCCTCACTTTTTTCTGTTGGTGACGAACAAACGCTCGAAACGTGATATTTTTAGCAGTTTGTCCCTATGAGCGATTCAAGAGTAAACATTTTGTGCGATAATTCTCGTCGTTTTCATTATTCAAAATTCTGCAAACTGAGTTTACAGAATTGTGAATATTTTTCATGTATTTCTTTGATTTTTACACCGTTTGTTAGGCAGAAACAGGTAATATCGTATTCGTACTAGTTATTCAAATTAATAATTTCTTAATTTCATATTCCTCCGAAAGACTTCGTTACACAATAATTTGCTACTTCTCCTTCAGGATACCAGGAGTTCTTCTCTGACGAGATAGCGGACAGCGACGCTGTTGAAATTGGCATTCTTGTGAAGGGCGTCGCTCCCGGAAGCGACGACCTGAATATCGTCCTCAAAAGCAGCTCTCCCGACGTCACTAGTACAGTGTCTTTCTCTGTTGATAATGCTCTAGTGCCCGTGAGTATAAGCTAATGATGGGTCTCTCTCAGTGATGAGTTGGTGATCAAAACTCAATCATTCTACTACTTGTACTGCTCTAATGCTTGTGAGTAGACGGTTTGGTTATTTTATCACGTAATGAGACTCAAGTACCAAGTTAACAGCTGGAAATGCATCGCACTTTCTTTAATGAATGATCCTAACTTGAATTACGTCGACTCTCTCTTCCATAGGTTTGTAGTGTCATTCGATGCTCAATCACCAGTAAGTATAATAGGTACGAACGCAAGTAATGGTTTTCGTTTGTGTGCCTGGGACTAAATTCACTTAACACTTCACACTCTTGTACGCAATAGCTGATTCCGTCCCGACGCTTGGGGGACGTATTGTAAGAGCCTTAGCACAGGAGAGCCTTAACATGGAGCCTTAACACGGGAGACGTCGATCAGTTATAGAGAAAACAGATTAAATGTTGAAAAATATACATAAATCGGAAAAGATTTGTTTCAAGATTTGATTTCAAGATTTATTTTGAATTTTATTTCGTGTATGAAACAAGCAGGATGAACTATTTTATCTCCTTAGATGGTGGAGCCATTGTCCATTTCTCCTATGAAAGTGTTCGTCCTCTGTTCCGAAATACTGAAAACTTTGAGACATCATGCTGTCATCGCCTATAGGAAACCTACACGCTATAGCTAGCCAGAGAAAAGACCTTTCATTTAAAATCTGGTTCTCTAATATAAAATAATAAAAAGCGTTTATGATATTGAGTGCACTAGTTTTTATAAATCAACATTTTTTCTCTATCTTCACAAGAGGGATCTCTGAGCCTATCAGGTTGTCCGGCACTCTGATTGGCTGCTGAGTACAGACGATGAGAATGCTCTCTTATCCCACGCAGGCTGTAAGTTTCTTTCTTAATAGGTAAAACGACATCAATGCACAGGGAACGACACTACCAGAGGAAAGTTACGCATGTGATATGTTCTTGGTAAATTAACCTGCTCGAGTCAGATTTACTAGACCCTTGAGGCTGACGTGCCGAACAGCTGGCCCTGTAACTCGACTTGGCGATGAAGCGTGCGACCTCCAAAATATCTTTGATTTCATATAATTATTGAACGGAACTTTTTAGCTCCCCATGGGATAAAATATCAGCTTCGTCAATCATCTGATGATGAAAACACAGAAGAAATGTCTAACAATGTATAAGATAATGGAAAATTAATCCCAAGACTTACTGGTTCTACGTTTAATGTAATAAAGATATGGTAAAAATTATTTTTGCGTTTGTGACAATGAGATTAGTTCGGATTTTCTTAGAAAACTGTTTGTCATGAATTACTAAGGAAGTGAAAACGTTGCTGCATCTTGCAACTTGAGCCTTGTAGAACAATTAGCTATCATTTTTCCTAAATGAACTTTCATTCAATGTTTGAAGATTAAAACATCAATTAGCAAAATGAAACCTCTTTTTTTTAATTTAGCAGATTTTCAAATATTGCATTTCTATTATGCCGAAAATAGTATCTGGACTCCGAAGATTGTCTATAAATCGTTAAGTCCTGATTGGCTGCTATGTTAAGACAATAGGAGTGCTTTCTTATCTCAAGAATTTTTAGGTGTTCCTTTGCCCTGTTTACTGGTGCCGAACTGAGATATCATAATTTGTGAATCGTTAACCCTTTAACGTCCGAATTTTTTTCCTCATATTACCGTTAACACAACCACCGTCACTGAACTGGCGCCGGCATCAGGCAGTCACCGATGTCAGGTTAAGAAAGGAAGTGCCACTCTGCAGTGAACTTCAAAGAACACATTAGGGAACTAATTGAACAAGAAATTCAATATTTTGAGGGTATTTTCGAAAGAGGACACTGGTGTCCTCTCGGGCGTTAAAGGGTTAAGAGAACAGTCTGTAGACGATAGAGCACAGTTAAGAGAACAGTTTATAGACAGCAGCGATTTGATTGGGATTGCTGGCACTTAGTGAGTATTCCAGCCTACCCTCACCTTCCCGAGGTGGTACTGTCAGTAAACCCGTTTAGAGTTGACACTCGTTATACACGTGTTTAACACAGAGCCGTGTTTATAACAGTGTTTATGGGATTATTTATTAAATTGGTCAGTGGGTAGAACCAACGTATCAAGAGGACCCAACCACGAAACAAATTTCAAAATGTGTTAGGAACGTGCGACGGGTGCTGATCTGGTGAGGATGTAAGACACACAGCATTGATTGAGAGACGATGGGCAACAGGAGCGATTCTCACTGTTGAATAGAACAGGTGAATGGGATTGAAAGTATGAGGAAGAGGATTGAAGAAGCAATTGCTCCAATGATCGATGGAGAAATGTAGAACCAGGAAGCCAAGACTGCTGATGAAATGAGCAAGATTAAGGAATGGCTGAGCAGGATCGAAGAGGTAGTGGGGTTGGCGCAATGCAACAGACCTGCTAAACTAATAAAACCAACAGGAAAGAAGGATAAAACGCCCAGGAACGGAGGAAAGGCGATATGTTCCCCTAGCCTTGACGGACGAAAGATATGTCCCAAAATGCTTCTCAGTATCATTCGAAACAAGAATGGTCAAGCTATTTGACATCACGGAAAAAATCGAAAAGAAGAGATAACTCGAGCAAAACCTAAGAGGGTCTTCAGCATGGACTGTGAGATGACGGTTGGGAAGGTGAGGAGTGCAGTGCAGGCGGAGAGGATTGTTGACTCCACTTGCGTGGACGGTGTGCGGGACCGAAAAATGCGGTCGATTCGACCATTCAGTAGGTTTTTGACATCAGTGATTTTATTTAATTAACGTCAGTGATTTTGAGGTCGCTGATATTGAGGAGTTTACGGCTGGCCTTCAAGAACTCGACGATGTAGAAGAAGTCATCAAAGCGACAATCATTAAGCCGAGATATCCCAATCCCAAGCTTTTCCAGTAACATTCAGGCAACCAATCATTCCATACAGCATCTATATCCCAGAGAAAAACAGGATCCAAGGTTTTCCATTTAATAGTAAGCCGATGATGTGTTTCAACAGCCAGGCATATGGACAAATCACATGCAGCACCTCAGTTGTAAGCAGGAAGTGTGCTGAGCTGGGTCATTCCTCTCCGAATTGCAGTTCTAATTAGCTGAGGTGGATCCAGTGTTGAAGTCCTCGTGCAGCTGGCAGCATCCTATGTGACAAAGAAGTGGAGGAGAGATTTTTGGAGCAAATAATAGAAAAGGAAAAAGTTACGATACGAGTGAAACAAATCAGGGATGGCGTAGGTGAAATGGAATGATTACCACCGTTTGACAAGTTCATTACTCATTTCGATTATAAAATAAACGAAGTCCACAGAAGGAAAATGCTGCCTTGGCTTCTTGACAAATGCACATCTCAGCATCTCGGAAGTAAACCTAAAGTAATAGGATATCGTAACAGAACCTTATTTACTGTAGAAGTTTGTGGTGTTAAGGCCCCCTCACACGCGCAAATATGTCTGGAGACATATCTGAACTGGTGCTGAATTCGTGAGTTTGTACGCTCATTTCGGGTTGGCACAGACTGTACGAGGCAGATGAGCCATGCTTGATAATTTTGGAGCGACCGGCTGCAAACCTTGACACCAAGTCAGTGTCAAGCCAGCCTTTGTGGGTGGTGCACGCCTGTACTCTGCCTCTCTCCCTTCTCGTGCATTCCATTAAGCAATTTTTCATTTGTCTATACACTACTTTTTAGGAACAATTTTTTAGCGCATTTGAGCGAGCTTTTACACTTTTTTTCTTATTTATTGCAATTAAAGCGAATCCCATCAACTGTACGAACTCGCCGTCTGGAGCCGCCTTTCTTGTGCGTGCTCTCCACCTAGTTGCTACTGGCATACTGAAGTGTGTGCCAGTCTTCGTAAAGTTTTAAAAGTGTGTTGTTTGCATTGTGTGCGGGGTCTTGAGACCGTCAGACCAAACTCAGTTCAGATTGTCTGCGGACATATTTGTACGTGTGAGGGGGCCTTTAGAGTCTATAAATGAAGCAGGTACAACAGTCGAACGAACTTCCGCTCGCTGTGGAAGAAAATTTTGATTTTCCAGTTCAAAAAGGCCTCGTCTAAGTCTATAAATATAATTTGAATAATTTTGAAGTATTCAACAAACGTCTCATGGAAAAATGAGATGCAGAAAATGCAATCCAAGCGAAATTGATGACAACCAAAAACCGTCAAGCTAACCTAGGCTAGTATAGTATCTTTCCGACAACCTATCATTCTGAAATCTATCAACATCCCAGGGGAACAAGCGAGTTCACGAGCTTATAAAATAAAGCCAAAGCCCATTTTGTGTCGAAAATGTCAGTAATACAGCCATGGAGTGAAGTACTGGCTAAGCAAATTTGACCTATGTAAGTGTAGCTTGGCCCGACACGGAATGGACGAGAGCATGTCGGAGGCGATCAAGTGCTACCACTGTTGTAAGGATCATGTGAACGGAGCAAAAAATCGTCGGCTGAGAGCTATTGAGAAGAAAATTTTGGTCATAAAAGCAGAGAGTATCAAAAGGACAGGTCAAGTTGTTCTTTAATCACAAACATTTAAATTTATCAATGAACTACACGAAGACAGTTACGACACCATCGACCCTAATAAAATAGAACTGACGACTAGTAAGACGAGAAACCATACAGACAACCAGGAACTAGCATCAAATCCGGAACAAAACAAGATGAAGACAGGAAAAGTCATGACAGACGTGGTCTGTGAGGAAATGAGATGCAGAGAGAGACAGAGGTGGTAGGTTAAAGTCCGAATGCATAAAACTTCACCGCGATAATCAACTAAACCGCGATTCAGATACCCTTGAAGAAGAAAGAATATCCAGGGTAAAAATAACTGAAAAGATATTTGATGAATATATGCAAGGGGAGAGGGGAAGAGTGGAAAAAGTGGACTGAAATAACAACGAAGAACAACTAAGGAAGTCCAATCGTCCAAGGTTAAGGAAGGAAAAGAACAGTGGTCGAGTGGAACTTTGGGAGAAAATTACAGAGATCTTCGAGGGGCCAAGAGGAAGGAAGGAACATTCTAATCAGAGCAAAAAACACAAGTGGAGGTGATGGCGGAACAGGAAATCAAGCTCATCCAGTGGAGCCTGCAGGGAATGGTGACGTCTAAAGAAGACCTGATCAACCTCATCGATACACAAATCAGTGGTGATAGCAGTCCAGGAGAAGTTCGACGAAATAGATATTGTTTTACCATTGCAATGTTACAACGGTCTGTGTGAACAATGTCGTTACCCTTCAGTTCTCAGCAGTACCCACTTTCCCTTACGTAGACATTATCAGTGCGACAGGCAGACGGATGTACTGAAACAGAGGGATGGAATTTCAGGAAGCGCAACTAAAGCGATATCGATAAGACGAAACGTGAAGAAATATATATTATCCAGAAAAACTAGGTAATGCTGAAGCAGCAGTAGCTGAGCTTTACGTGAGATTTAATTGCACTACTGAGAGGTGACTGCCTAAGTGTAAGAAAAGACCATATTATGCAAAACTATGGTGGACAACTGGAGAGAAATAAAAAATTGCTAAAAGAAATTTCAGAAAACGGGACTTATGGAAGACACAGTGATGCAGAAGTGAGCGAGGGGAATGGCAGTAAGGACTTTCAGAGAAGCGTAGCTGGAGATAGTAAGTCGCAACTCTCAACGCCAACACAACGAGTAGCTTTGTCCGGGAAAGAGAAAACAGAACCCGCAGAGGAGCAAAGAGACAGATAAGCGAAGAAGTAGTATTATTCTCACCCCTGAAGGACATCACAGAAAAACCAGCTGAGATATTCAAGACAATGTCCAGCCACAGTGACTATTAGAATCAAGTTTTTACAATACTATAGCAACTTATGGAATAGTTCCCCATCGATATCACGAGCGGCAACAATGAAACAAATAAACTACTTTCTACCATGCACGAATCGCCATCTACCGTCAAGAACTATAAGATCACAACACCTGGACCTGATAAGAGAAATAACCTTATGATACAAAATATGTTGATCAATGCTCACCAATACTTGCTGAAGGTATATAACAAACTGTGGAATTCTGAATATGTCTATTAACCATGGAAACAAGTCATAGTAATCCCTAACTCGAAACATGGCAAAGATTATATCAACCATAGCAACAGTAGACTTATTTCATTGACCAGTTGTCTGTGCAGAACGCGTGAAAAAATGATCAATAGAAGATTAATAACATACCCTGAGAACAATAAAATATTTTCTAGGGTATAATTTGGCTTCAGAAGGCATTGGGTAATCATAGATTATCTTGTACGATTTGTTACCTACGTACAACAGTCGCTGGACATTAATAAATTTGTCATGATGATGTTTTTGACTTAGAGAAAGGTTATGATCTGACTTGACGCTACAGCATAATGAGAGAACTGGCGACAGCAGGTGTGAGAGGACGATTGCCATAATTTGAGGGGCAATTCCTCAAAAATCGAACATTTCAAGTAAAATTTGCAGAAAAAAATGTCCTTAGTAAACGATCTGGTCACCGGAATGTCACAGATCAGCACTATGAGTGTTACTCTTTTCTCAGTAAACATAAACTAATTGACAGAAGAAATTACGGCAAAAGTAGTCAGCTCGTCATTCGGGGACGATCTCCTCATCGCCTCTGCAGATTACGACAGATCTATGTACAAGTAACTTCACAATCAACAATAGCTAAGAGTCACTCAATGGACAATGCAAAACGGATTCACATTCTCATCACCGAAGACCTGAACAATACAGTTTTATAAAGGGAGTGAGCCAACGCTCATTCCAACGTTACAATTGGAATAAAAAATACGGTACAGGACCAAATAATACAACACGCTGTTTAAATCGCCAGATTCCACAGTTCTAGACCTCGTAAAATTACGAAAATTGAACTATATATAAAAACAGTATTAAAAGGTTAATAATATATTTAAAAGAAAAAACAAATGTAGGCACATGTTTAATAAATACGTAATATTTACACACATTAAGCCGGTATTATTAATTATGGCTTCGAAACGTTTAGAGTAGTTCACTACCAGCCTTTTGCAAGTTTCGGATGATCTTTTTCCATTCTTCAATGCAAATTCCTTTGAGTTCAGTGATGTCATTGGGACCTGTCTTCTGAATCTTCAAATTCAATTCCCTCCAAAAGTTTTCGATCAAATTCATGTCCGGGGATTGACTTGGCCATTCTAAAATGTTTATCTTCATCATCCTCAACCATTCCTTGGTTTCGTTCACAGTATGTTGTGGATCGTTGTCTTGTTGGAAGGTTCATCCACGTTTCCATTTTAACAAACGAGCTGAGGGTATGAGTTGCTGTTCCAATATTTCACCATATTTCCTGTCATTCATGATGTGAAGTTTACCTACCCCTGATGAGCTGAAACATCCCCACACCATGATTGAGCCACCTCCAAACTAAGCAATGGGTATAGTGCACTTTGTTTATACTCTTCGTTTTGTTACCTCCAAACATGGTTCGTGCTGTTATTCCCAAAAAGTTCGATTTTGGTTTCATCTGACCACAGTTCCGGGTTCCAAAACGCTGCTGGCTTGCTCAAATAGTCGTTGACATATTTCAGCCTGGCCTTGACGTGAGGTTTCTGGAGAAGAGGTGTCCTAAGAGGGGTGCAGGAGCGAAAAGCTTCACGGCGTAGTACCATGCTGATTGTGTGTTTGCAGGCTTCGATCCCAGTTGCCTTGAGATAAACATTCAATTCTTCACGAGAAGTTTGAGGCCTCTGCACCACTGTTCGGACCAATTTTCGAGCAGCGCGGTCGTTGAATCTTCCGTGGACGGCGAGTTCGAGGCTTGCTGAGAGTCGTATTCTGGCAGTTCCCCTTACGTATTATGGTTCCAACCGAGGCAATAGGAACACACAGTTGTGCACTTATCTTCCAACATCCCAAACCTTCATTATGGAGCTCCACAATACGTTTTCTCAAAGGTCTTGGCTGATATTCTTTTTCTTACCCATGCTTACGTCTTTTTCAGAACGAGAGCTGCTGTATCAGTTATTGGAGATGAAAGCTGACGAAAGTTCGGTTGTCAAATAGTAGAGTGAATTAGAACATTCTGCAATAATCCAACAATAATTTTAATGCATAATTTCGAGAAAAAAGTCGGGTAGTGTAAACTTTTGTCCACGTATTTATTATACATGTTCCCATAATATTTTCTATTAAATACTTATGGGTTTCAGTTATACGATGTTATTAACCGTTTTTAAACAAGTATTTATATATAGTCCGATTTTTGTAATGGTATATGGTTTAGAAATGTATAATCTGGCAATTTATTCAACGTGTATTATTTGGCCCCCCACTGTAGCACCAACCGTCGAAAGAACTAAATTTCTTGGCCTTCATTGTTCTGGAAAACACAACTGGATTACCCAGATTCACAAGACCAAAGCTAAATGTAGAAATGACCTCAACATGATAAAACCTGAATCTGCTTAAACTTGGTCGTAGACCAAGAAATTTTAATTAAATTATATTGATCTCTCATCCGTTCGAAAACCAATTATGAAAGTATAGTGTGTGGCTCTCAGTGCAGTGGCACTGAAGGAACTGGTGTTGTCACAAGCGAGGCAATGCGCATCGTTTCGGGCGCATTTAAGACGACACCAAAGGGAATCTGCTCATCATCTTTAACGAACCGAAATTAGAACTAAGAAGAATGGACCTGCTACTCCAATATTTCTTCAAGGTCAACTGCCATTACCTTAAGGGGACTGACTTACTTTTGAACGGACTTTTTCCCTATTGGGTAGATTATTCTGAAAATTGTACCACATATGTAAAATTTAATTTAGTAGTATTTTTGCTCGAAGACATTTTTGAAATTTTTGCACAAAAAACGATTAATTTCAACAGAAAGCTTTTAAAGGGTACATTTCAAAATGCCTTGGAAGCCAAACAAACTGGTTTTAAAAATTATTTTTAGTTCATCGCACTCAGAAAACAATATTCTATGATCTCTATTACAAAAATTCAAAAATGTAGTTACTGACATTTATGGAATTCGCTAGAAAAATCCCAAGAAAATCATTTTTTTTCGATGTAAAAAATTATGAAACAAAATGAAATCTAAATTGAAAATGTTTTCAATAGAGGTTGTATTAAATTCAATTACGAATAAATGAGCACTAAACCAAGTCGCTTCGTCAATAAACATGAGCTGCAAGGGTTCTAGAAATTTGATAACTTATATTTTTCATGAAAGCCAATTGAATGAAAATATCGACCTACAGCATATAGTTACGTTTCTCAAAAACATAAATAGAAAATGTTGACGCAGCATTTGACAGACCAGTCAATTACCAATAGAGTGTGTTTTGAACCAAGTCGCAACGTCAATAAACGTCGAAGATGAGCTAAATTGAAATTTACAATTCATCACTGATTTAGAGGGTGTTGTGTAATTCGATGCAAATATTTAAACCATTTACAGAAAAACGCAAAACAAATCTATTTTCAGTGTGACAAAAACTCAAAACTTCGTTTTCGGGAAATGATGATCTGAAATAATTTTAGATTCCCGTAGGAATAGCTTAAAGCGCGCTCCAACAGCCTGCCTCAGAAGTTAAATTTTACTCGTTGGCTGCATAGTAAGCCTGTTCTTTGGGAATCTATAATTATTTCAGATTATAAAATTATTTCAGGTCATTCAACTATGAGTGTGAAATATTGGTTTTGTTTTCCTTGCCCCTCGGGAGGATACAACTATTGTATCTATGGAACTTGGCGCTCCCAGGGGGAAAATGTGAGGGCATGAGCTCAGAGCTAGGTAGGCCTTCTTTTTGTTGAAATAAAAGGTTTTTGTTATGTTAAGGACCACCTTTTTTTGGGTTCACTGCTGTCCTGTTTTTCAGCACCTACTACTTTCTTCTTCAACTTTGATCTTATTTCATGAACTTTTTTCTCAACTTACTGTTTCTATGCCCTTTCTGCATAGATTCCTCGTTCTCTTAACTCCATACTAAATGGTGCCTTCCTTCTTCCTCTCTTTGGATCGCATTTGTTGCGGATAGGGAGGCTTAAACTAACTAATAATCTAATCTAATCTTTGTTTTCCTTATTGGGCAGATCCATCTGAAAATTGCATTACATGTGTAAATTGATATTTTAAAATGTTTCTCCCCCCAACATTTTTCGAATCTTTCCATAGAAAACGATTTATTCTAAAAAAAAGGATTTTATGAAGCACTTTTCAAAACGTCTTGGACGCCAAACCAATTGATTTCAAAAGTTTCTTTAAGTGTCATCGCATTCGAAAAACCATAGTCTATTATCACTATTTTTTTAAATTCAAATTTGTTGTAGCTTTCGTTGTAGGATTTTTTTTAGAAAAAGACAATTAAAAAAAAAATTTTTTACGACATCAAAAGTTATAAAAAAATGAGAACCCAAATTGAAAATCTAAGAAATAGAGATTGTAGTACATCTAATCACAAATAAAATAAACCCTAAACCAAGTCGCTACGTCAATAAACATCTACGTACAAAAATGTACAATTTTTCAAAAGGAGCGCAACGTGACGCTTCATCCTAACTCAACAGTAGAAGCGTAACTGAGTTATCTTCTAGAGTCGTGACTCAGGAGCTCTGATTGACTCATATTTAAATAGTTTCTGCGAGTAAAAACTCCACTTTCACCAGTACTTTCTCAAAGCGGAGAAAGCAATGGCGCAGTCCCAGCCAATAAGGCAGCTCTCCACAGCCGCGCAACCAATAACTACGCAACTTCAATGATCAATGTCTTCCGAACCATTTTGTCTCGAAGCTTGAAATTTTACATGCTGCAGAACGAAGCCTTTGCAAACGTATTAAAACAATGAAAAAGTTAAGTTTTTCAAAAAAATGTGAGTCGGTCTCCTGAACCCAGCATATTGTTATGTCAATAACACTAATCTTGAATTGTTTTGAAAACTATGTAGAATTATTAGTTGAGATGAGCCAGTATAGCTAACTGAAAATAAATTCTCCTCCGCATCTCAGGATGCTCGAGAGTGACCGGAATCGCGATGCTTCACACTCTATTATTTCTAATTAAATTCATCTCATTTTTTGCGGCTAGTCAAATGAGGAAGAAAGGTCTCTTCTCTCATTTGCTGACGTGGCTTTAATTAGGAAGTACAGTTTCTATGCATACGATTTATATTAGCACAAGAAATCAGAAAAAATTCAGAATAGGCCAAAAAAATTTAATCAGCGTTAAAAGAACATCACAAATTATTGAGTTGTTTCAATTGTTGAATGAAGAAAAACCAACAGCTGGATTTGGATACAGCCAAAAGACACTTGAAGGTGTGTCGTGATTGATGGATACGAACAGTGCGAGGGCTTTATTTTCATGTGATCACTGGTGAATTACTTTAAAACTACTTGTCATGCTTCCATCAATAACGTTCGTTGTAAACATTCATTACGCGTTAAGTTTATCCAGGATGACATACTTTCAATCAAGACATATTCATTCATAACACTTCCCCTCTCAGAGTGGATCGGTGACAGCGGAGTGGGTGCCGGCTGACGGCACTGCTGATGCTTACGAGGGCGTCATGAAGATCGTGGACTTGGTGATCGCAGTGCCTAAAGGTTACGGCCAGCCTTTGAAGGTGGTCGTCAGCAACGAGGATCCAGCCAGTATGAAGCTCTGCTTTGCCGCCGTCGCAGCTGTGAGTGTCGCGTGTGTGTGTAACGCGAATCTGCTTGCTTTCGTAGTGTGGACGTGAGTTTAATCATTTCCATACATAAAATAAAAGTTATTCTACTGTGACTTCTTAATGTATCTTTACTTCTATAATTCTCAATGTGTATTTAAGGCATTGCAATTTTTAGGCTTACTCAAGGTACAAATATTAGTAATTACGAGCACTGTTGAGAGGAAAATATTCGCAGAATGCTATCTACGGAGCATTTCTGATTCTGAATCTAGTTTTGTTATCCACTGAACATAAAAAGTAGCAAATAAAATGTGATCGCAATTTTTAAGTTAATGAAAAAGCGCCGATATAACATAGAATTTGCTTTCAGCAAACAAGTCAGCATAAATTCAACTTGAGATAGAACTTGAGTTTGGCGAGGGACGGTACGAGTCGGTGGCACGCTATGCTAGTAGCTGCCTCACTGAACCAGGCCATCCGCTCGCCACTCCCTCCTCGAGTTTGAATGTTGCAAGCAAAGAATAATAATTCAGTTACAGGCACCTGATCCTTATATTACTATAAAGAAAATTAAAGTAATATAATTGTAGCCTGTTTGACGAGCCACCATCAAACCTGCGACCCATCAATAAATTGTTCAAAGAATGAAAAGTTATGGTTCGAGTCCTAGAGAAATCTCCATAATATAAATGGCAGGGGTTCGAAAACTTAAGGGTTTGGCAAGTCCGGCAAGCTTCCTCACCTCAAGACAGAGCACCTCGAAGAGTAGATCCCCAACGTCCGCCTGTCCCCAGTCCGGTAAGTGCAGCATTGTTGAAGCCGAGCGAATCCAGCAGGTGAGTAAGGAGTAACGTTGAAGCCGAGCGCCTGTAGCAGGTGAGTGAGGGTGAGGAGTAGCGTAGAAGCCGAGCGCCTCCAGCAGGTGAGTACGGAGTAGCGTTGAAGCCGAGCGCCTCCAGTAGGTGAGTACGGAGTAGCGTTGAAGCCGAGCGCCTCCAGCAGGTGAGGAATTATGGTGCTCACGAAAGTTTATGTCTGGCGGAATAAATAGCTGAGAAACACGCAGTTGAGGCCGATGAAGTGTAGGGTAGGAGGTCATAGATTAGTCTCGTTATTAAAACCAACGCGCGCTACAGACAGCTTCCCAGCTACAGTCTGACGTCAAGCAGAGCGGAAACTGCCGTGCCACGAATTATTTCCTACGCCCTGCTGTTTATATTAGGAACATAAATTAACTAATCTATTGACTGCCCTAAATCTAGCTTAAAGTTAATAGTCGTGCTGGCACACTAAAATAAATTCGCCAGCACGCCTCACTAACCCTAGAAATTCTTCCAAAAAAAAGCATTTTATGATTTACGATATAAGCGTAATTAGAACATCACTTGATTACTGAATTTAATGCTTTAATTTCAGTTATTAATCCTTCCAAGCAATATTATTTAATATTTTTAGGCGAGCCAAACTAGTCCTACTACAGCTATGGATTATTTCATTAAGAGCACTACAGTCACGAGTGTTCAGATTTGTTTTGTAAAAATAGGGATTGTATACTTTCAAATGCCATTAAATCAACAAAGAGTATCCCACTCGGAGATAAGGTGGAATTTTTAGTTATTAATTTCCTTACGACCTCTGAGAAATTCTCGGATTTCTAGCAATTAACAAATTCTGTTGAGATATTTTTGATATCCAACGAGTAGAAAATAACAGAAAACGATATTCATTCTTAATTTTACATACGATGACCAATATATGAACCTGTTTATCAGTCGCTCATCGTTATGAATGTTGAAGAGAAGTTGCCTGAGAATCCTTTCTAAATGATTTTCTAGATATTTTGAAAAAAAACCTTTATCCCCATACATTTTATTAGTTCATGTAACTCGACGAAGTTATTTGCGTTAAACTTAAACGTAAAAAATAACATAATAATAAAATAAAAATAAGAACGTTGAACGTCAACCAGTAATTGTTACTCTTTTCCATCCACAATAATTTCAGTTCTGGCTAATATTTCAAACTTTTTAAATTGTTATTTCCACCATTAAGCTTAATAGCGGGGTAAGACATTGAACGCAAAATGTTTTCATAAGATGAAAATTGTATTATTGAGGGACATTAGTATTTAATGTGTATTTTCAAATTTGTAATAAATAACCAACACTAGAAAAAAGAAAGAAAAACAGTTTATTTCCAATAGAGATGGTACAAAATTACCATCATTGGTTTTTAAA
>JACJUY010002761.1:2149-17651 GCA_014220935.1 Platorchestia sp. MABIK
CGAGTAGTCTTCCAATCAATTGGTTGTGAACGGTCTTGTACCAGTCATGTAAATACACAGCTTATTTCATCCATAAAAACATTTGACATCTTATGCTGCTTCCTATTTGAAATTTTGATTTCATCAGCTAACTTTACACGTTTCAATCCATTTGCGATTTCTCAGTTTCTTGTTATGTAGTACTTGAGAATTAACATGAATTTATGACAGCTATTGTTTGTTTGGTCGCACGAAGCTTGCGGCGCTTCTACGCAGATGACCACTCGCTCTCCAAAGGGTCTCCGTATTCGCGTGCTGCTCTCTAACTTATTTGTGCTGGATTTCATTTGCATAAGCCCGATTTTAATTTCTTTTGCCACAAGTAAAGCCAATCTGGCGGCCACCCTACCAACCAACGCGGTCACACTAACGCTCTCTCGACTAACCCTGGCCTACGACCCCGACATCATGTTCGCACCTGCCCTCGGGTTTGCACCTGTCACAATCGTCTCTTTTCTTCATTCAGCTGCTCTTGTTTTAGCCGTCGTGTTTTCTTAAAAATGTTCCTTTAACTTTAAGTCTACAGCGACAGTCTTTCTTCCTCTTCGGGTGATGGTAGCCAGGCTTTCGGCTGTATTTCTCAGACCTTTTAAACACACGCATGCACATGCTTGCTGTACAGCTCGTATGAGAACAATGTCAGTGCTTTTGTGATTCTTAATTTAATTCCATCATAATTACGACTCGCCTGCTTTCTACAAGCTCATTATTTGCAGCATGTTCTGGAAAGTCAAAGTTTTCAATTCAGTAATTAGTCACTGAACTTAACCGCTCTAAGGCGTTAAACAATTTTAAATTTCAGAAATGAAGCTATTTTGATCCATAGAAAAACTTAGATACGCAGCAAGATGGCTGGAATTGTTGTTGCATTTTACGTATCCATCCTGTAAATAGCACAATCCTGTCTAAAATGTGAACGACTTCAACGTAACCTCCTCCTGCTGGCTCAGACCTGCATTGTCCTGTGTACGAGAATGAGATGTTGTGGCTCGGAAAAACTTGTTTTGTGAGTCCAAAATTAGCTCTCTCGAAAAGCTACCCTGCAATTTAGCGACTGCATCACCTCGTGATCCGTCATAGTGATGTCAGGCTGGTCCTTGACTTGCGAAGATCACAGCTGTAGCTGGTTTGTCTCTAGTTCTAAAGAAGTTTTCTACAATAAGAGCTTATAGCTCAAAGTTATCGAACTTAGGAGTGCGTAAGAGTGTGGTTTCCAGTTACGCAAATTGGAAGTTCTGAAATATCTTTTGTGCAGTTTGAGTCGCTTGTTCGTAAATCTGTGTATTTTAAATAACATTTTTTCAAACTTGTACCATTGTCGTTTAAGTTTTAACTCTCAGTGAATAGCTAATTCTTATAGAAACGAAAAGACCAGCACCTTCGAGAATATTCGAGAATATTTTCTAAATTGGTAAAATTTTTCTTTGCATTATACAAATGTTGACGAGTTCATGATGATGCGAAGTTAGAGAGCTTTCCTTTTTGTAATATCGTGATCCACATTTCCTTAAAACAATTAGAGGAATTGATCTCGCTTATTATCGTCTGTTTTTTTCATTTCGGAAGCTCTTCACATGTTACCTAGGACGACTTTTTGCGGCTATACCACAGTGAGAGCTGTTTTAACTTGGGGACCAAGTCTAAGTGAATGCTGATAATCAGATTTTTTCACCAGTTGTTTATACATCGCATTTCGTTACAATGCCTTGCTTCGACTGCCCTATGGAATCCGTTAGAGCAAGCCTTGATCAGTTCAAGGACTGCAGAAGCAGACGGCTGGCTGAGAGGCGATAGTAAAGACAGTTTAATGTGCGAACTTTGCTATTACTTCCATCAGACGCCCCGAGCTCTGTTCGATTGTGTTGCTCGAGAAAATCTACAAAACTGAGACACAGAGACCTCGTGTTCTGACAGTAAAGCCATAAACTTGAATAAGGCTTTCAGCATTTAATCAAGCGCGCGAAGCAATCATCCGAGAGAAATGTTCCGGATGATCAGTTTTTGCAAGCATTTAACTTGGGCGGTATTGCACCGTAAGTCGCACTGCATTCTTCTCGCCGTCAAGACTTACGATCTGGGTCAGACGAGTTGCTGGCTTCAGAGCAACAAAAGTTTCTTCGGTTCTTGATTACTGCGAGATCTGCACCGTCATCTCAACAAATGCGTTAATTCAAATACACTGATATGTCATCGCTGATGACATGTGACAAATATTTGAATGTTAGTCGCAATGCTAAATGTGATTTTTTTCATTTTCGATAGGTAATAGTTTGGATGGTTTCCCTTAGTGATGATATTATATACAATTAAGCATGTCTCAACTCGTCGCGTTAAATCTTTTGCATGCTCATATTGACTGATCTTTGTGGCTCAGTACAGCAACTGCTGTTTTGAAATTTCGTTGTACGCTGCGGTGTGTAATCAGGTAGATCTTTTCTTCTACTGTTGCTCTCTCGTGAGGGTGGTCCCTACTCGTGTGTTGAGGCGGGCGACCACCTGCTCGCGATCTCGTTCTCTACGTTATTCTAGTCTTGGATCTACTTTTGTCTCGCTTTACGAAGTTCGTTTCTGAACATGGTAAACTTATGAAGTGACGAGGTTTGTGAAAGAAAGAAGTAATTTTTCCTCGTTTTCTCAGAAGCATAATTTTGGGTAACATGTCCAAACTTTGCGTCTCAGAATTCTAGAGTGCTTTGTAAGTTGTATTTGGTTATTTCCTATAACTTCCCAAACAATAAATTTAGCAATGTATAGTTTCGTTGGAGTAACTTCAATGATGAAGTGTACCTTCTCTATCTCTTTTCTTCATCAGATCAGATACGCGTTACCTAGAGACGATAATTATTTCCCTAACATCATTGAAAAGGAAAATTAGACATAGCATCAGAACTGTCCATGGTGAGCTTCATTTCGTATTCCTGTTTTTTAGGATGAAGACGTGCATTTGTGGGACTTCAAAACACGTGGACTGTCTCGCCAAACTCTACTCAGTTTCAATCTTCAACACTGACCGGATAATTTCACGCGCGTGAAATGAATTCTTCTCTGAGCACACTACAAAACGGGGATGTCCATGAAGCGGCACATGTTACTGATGCTTCGGCTCACTTTAGGTCTTCTGCTCGCTGGCTTATTTTGATGTATATTGATGTTATATTTCTCGCTTTTATTTATGCTCTCTGTAGCTAGCTGCTCCTAAATGCAGGTTTTTACGTAAATTTAAGAGCGAGGAATGCGTTTCCTTGTCTAAAGTATGGTGTCGAATTAACTTTATTCGACACCATACCTTAGTCAAGGAAACGCCTTAAATGGAAATGCATTGCATTTAATTTTCAGTCATTAACATTATGGATACACATCATAGTCAAATGAAACCCAAAATTTTGATGTACATTTTATTCTTTCCGCCGTCAACATTTGACCCCGCTGTAATTGCTATCCGCCCTCAATTTTGATGGGATGTTTTCTGGAAAATACTAGTTTAAAAATATGGGAAAAATCACGAGCTAGTAGCGGCAGCCATTTATTTTTTATAACTGAAACAGAGTGCATTTTAACAGCTAGAGAAGGACATTCCTAAACAATTCCTCCACTCGCTGATCGCAAAATTGTATGCCCTCGATTGTAGAGCTTACAAGTTTCCTCTTGATTACTTCAAAGTTGCTGCATCAACAATGTGGAATACTTAGTCGCGCTGCTATTGACGCATTTGTACAGTGCTTCTGTGTGTAGGTGAAGTTGGCAATAAGGCCGGCAAGAACATACTTTCCTGGCAATGGTTTCAATAAGTTTACGCTTCTACGTTTTTTCTAATAATCATGGAAAATGAAATCCCGAATTACGACAACGGATGTGATTCTATGTTTATCGCAATCAATTGCACTTCGATATTATTCGTTTGTATAAATGTTGATCGAGAACTTGGTGGCATAACACCTTCATCTCACGTTAATAAGCGAGGCGATGATCATTTATGGCTACGGCGTTTCGTGGAAGCTATAAGCGAAATTGCTCTTGTGTAGTGCTTTCTTCGGGGAATCGATCGTATTTTAACCATAGTTTCGAGCGATATTACCAGTGTTTTATATCCCACTGAATTATTATTAGGTATGGTTAAGTCTAAGCACTATAGCATTTGATTCGCCTCGTCGGCTATTTTTGAGCTAATTTTTTTTGCGCAGAAAGTTATTTATACCTAGATGTGATTTCAAATTATTTAATTCATGTAGTAAATTATTTAATAATAGTAGTAGGAGTGTAGTAAGTTATTTATATATAAATGCGAGTTGTAACAATTCAATTCATTAACCGGCGGAAAAGAAATAAAGTCAGTGTTTCAAAATTTGATAGTTCTGCGAATTTGAAGAGCTATCCTCTTATGCATGATTGCATATTTGAAGAGCTTTCAACTTCTGCCTGACTAAAAAGTGGCGCCTGCCTTTTGTAATGTTTGGCGGCGGTGTCCGTCAAGCCTGCGACGCGCAGCAGCGGGCAGTGAACATATCTCAGCGTGTGAAAATTACCGGTTACGTCCCTCTTCGCTATTTTCTCTGCGCCCTTTTGTGAGAGTGGCGCCACAAAGCTTGTGTGTTCCTTAACCTTTCTCAGAAGCCGTCGTTTGACGACACCTTTCTGTGTAATCCCGAGGTGCGCTTCTTAGCTTTCTTGAGAGCTCACTTGCTGATTTTGATGACGATCACGAACTATGCTGGGAGGATGAGAGTTTTGATCTACCATTTTTATTCAAGTATCTTCTCCCAAGAGTTAGGCTTCCTGTCATTCTAAAAAGTTTTCTGATCATGTAATTTTTTTTATCCTTTCGTTATTCTTGACCTTCCCAAGCGCTTGATGAGAAATGTCATGGAAGAAATTATTTATTACGTCTTTTTTTTCCATTTATTAGCATTCACATAAAGTTGGGGGATTGGGAAAATAAGTTGACTTAATTTAAGTGAAACAGAAGCCATTCGCCCGAACCCTAAGTTAAAATGCTGAACAGATCATCGTGGTATAGTTTATTCAGAAAACCTCCTTTTATCAGAAACCCCCTATCAACGCATCACACTTAGTTGAACCATTAGGGTTGGAACCTGTTGCACGTCTGCTATCATCGTTATTGACAGTCCAGTTCTTATTCTACCCGTTGATTCCCTCTTATCTGTGCAGGTCTGTCAATAGGTCTACTGCGAGCGATATCTCACACGAGCGTCTGTCCTTGGTGCTCCTCTTATATCTGCACGGCATCATGCCACCCTTTGTTGCATGATTTCAATTCGTTTAACAGCTATCGTTACTCAGAGAATTCGGTTTATCTCCTACGTAGTCGTAAAATGAGCGTTGATGTCACTGACATGATTATTTTATATGCAAAATTTGAGATAACAATTTGAGTCACGGTTCTCGTCGTAAAAATTAGTCAGCGTCAAGTCATTGTTACTCTGAACTTCGACCCACTTGTCAGACCTTGGTTGTGCGTCTCTCTCAAGCTGCTTCTTAACAAACGTGCTAACACTTAATAATTATGCTTTTCTTTCGATGAGCGAATGAAAGGATGAAAAAATTGAAAGTGAGAGTCTGCAAGTATGTTGTAGTTTTTCATCTTGGAAATCAGAAGTAGGCTGCACGTCTGCATTTTCTAGATCTATGTATGAAGTAAAATTCTTCCTCACATGGATGAAGAACTGATGTCTTTTGGAAAAGATGCGCATTGGGAAGAGCAAATCGTGCTTGATCAAATTTCTTTCAATGCATCTACTATAGATTTTGTGCATCTTCGAGTCGATGTGAAAGGAGTAGTTTCTAACTGATGTGGTCTCTTCTCATCATTTGCTGCCTGAATCTTGTGTGTGTGAAACTGAGAGCACTTCACTCAATGACGCTCATCGACCTCAATGAGCGCAGCTGCATTAGCCAGAGGGGCTGAGGAAAATACTCCATGAAAGCTAATACAATTTTCGAAGACGCTTGTGCAGTGCGCATCTGCCATCATGTTTGCTTTCGTGCCAGTCCAAGAAATCGAGGAATACTCTCTTGTTTCTTAGCCAGCTTGCCTTCAAGAGAATTTTTTACCACGATTAGTGAGTTCTGATAGTCTTCAACGTCTTTAATAAACAATCGAAAGCGTATTTTTAATGAGTGATCACATAAATCACAACGAATTATTCTTGTTGACATTCAATCGTTTGCCACTATTCATCTTACCTACTTTGCTGTAAATTAAAAATTAAAACTTAAAAATGGTCTGCTGGCGAAAGGTCAAAGAAACTGATCTCGCCGTTGAGATGCTGTCTCCTGCCGGCGTGTACGGCGAGGTCGTAATGGCCAAGCTGGCGCCCGAGCAAGGCGGTCAGCTCTGTAGGAACTTCTGTGTCCTGTAAAGAAGTGGATGTCAAGTACGTCGAGAGTACCGCCTGTAGCTTGCAGGCTTAGGATAATTCGTATGTTTTTGTTTAGGTAGCATCGTATTTGCGCGATTAAAACATCGCAATGAAGCAGAACAGGCTATCATATGCAAGCAAGCTACTTGGTATGCTACAATAGAAAATATCTTTTCTTACTTTTCAGCCTTACGAAATATTCCAATTTATTCACGTGTAAGTTGATTCAGGAATGCTCCTTGCATTTTTGTACTAAAACACAGCAATTCATTAAAAAAATCATTCTGTGGACCATTGATCCCTGAACTACGCTCCTTCATGGTGTTTCTGCGAATCGAGTTGTCGCTCCACTATTGTACAAATTTCCGTGATGGCCGAAGTGGTATTCCTAACTTTATATAAAAGTAGGTAAACTACGCATCTCTCTGCTTTGCGATTCTGTGCTGTGCAATTTATAAAGCTAAAAGAAAGTTCAATTGTGCTTAGCTTGGAACATAGACGCCCTCCACACCCGAAGTGGATGAGTCAGTCGTTCCTCAGCAAAGCTCACGCTCTCTTCGCCGGCGATATGATCTCTGGAAAGCTTCTTTCTTTCCTGAGGTCAACTCGACTTGTTATCAAATTGTTTATGAGGGGCGATGTGTCAGGACAGCGCACGAATAACACGATCATAAAAAATGAGCCAACGCCTTCTTTCGTGCTCGTCTAACTGTGGCCAGTAGAGTTACCACCGCTGCGTCGCACTGTGCGTGCACTGATCTACTTGTCTTACAGTGAGCTGGATTTATTTTATAATCTAATTCTTTTTGTCTCTTGATAGTTGATATTTTGAAATCGAGGGACAAAACTTTTAGATAGATTACCTTTGGGGGCGTTTCCTGTACGTGTTTCTTATTGAGTTGTGAACGCTAGTTTAGTGACACGAGTTTCATTCAGTGTTCACTGTTAAATTATACGTTTTATTTCCACAATTTAAAATTTGAACTTTTCATTTCTACGATCAAAACATCAGTAATATAATTTTTTGGAACTTTTGCAATGAATAGGTTGAGATATAACTCCCTGATGGTTCGCGTGACCGCGGCGCGCTAAAACCACCCCCCGTTTTGAAAGAGAATGAGTTGCGTGCACCAGTTTTGAGACTGCTACCGAGATAAATGAGTAATTATATGTCTTCCTCTAGCTCTGCTTCATGCCGTAACCCAAGTCTGTGGTCGGGTCAGGTTCGTGTGACAGCGGCGTGGCGCAGTGTCACGGCCTGCCGGCCCTGGCCGCTCCTCCGGCCGCTGCCTCGGCCCCTGCCCCCACCGGCCACCATCACCAGTACCCTCATCACCTGCTTCAGCGTCACCACCTACATCACCCTGCCTATGATGAGGGGAAGCCTCTCTCGCACATGGACCTCCTCGTCATGGAGGTTCTCGACACTGAAGCCTCGTATGTGCATGGCCTCATGGAGGTTATTCAGGTGAGCCTCTCAGCTTCCGATGGAAGGTGGCATGATAAGATTGAGTACAATAAAGCTTGGTACTGTATAGTATGGCATGGATCGTCTCAGAAATGCGGTGATTTAAAAAAATTTTCAAAACTCGACAGTCATTAAGGGTAGAATAGAACACTCAATATCAGAAATCAGAATATGGGCTAGATTTCTGATTTTACTTAAATACTGATGGCTAGACTCTTGGTTAGTATCGTCTTCCTCTGTGAAAGAACATTTCTAACTTTGCACTAAAATTATCTGGAATGCTTATGAATGTGTTGATGTTGATGTCCCTGACATGATTTTGAATGATTGGTGTTTTAATTTGTATTATTTGAGTTTGGTTTACCAGTGTATACTTAGTCCTCAAACTATTTCCATGAAAAGTTGGGTGCATTTATGTTGGGGGACCTACGAGGCCTGTCAACATTGCCAACTGAGATATCAATTTATTCGGAATTGAAGGATTTGACATCACTCGCAGTGTGACAAAATGCATATATTTAAAACCATGCACAATGTCAGAATTAAAGAGAAAAATTATTCATCTTACTATCACTGCCAAGCAAACATATTCTTAGTATTAGTGAATGATAAATTTTCACCATGAAATGGTATAAAGTTTGTGTTACGGAAGCTAGTGCTGACGATGAAGACACCTTGAGCCAACTAAATGGGTGGCGCTTCTGCAGTGGCGATGTAGGCGTCCGTCACTGACGCTCTAACGAGATCGCTTTAGTCGTGTTGTCGATTTGTACTTGTTGTTTCAGCGCTGTGACCTCGATCTTCTCAAATCTTCACTCCAATACTTCATGTGTATTACGTGCTTCTTAGACGATGAGTACTGATACGCAAACTGTAATACCAAATTACTCTTAGTAAGGTCTAGAAAAATTGCAAATGGTAGAAAACATGTGCAATTTTGCAACACGCCTTTTTTGCACAGTAGAGTTGAGCTAGTACACTTTAATACAAGCCATTTAATTGCCGTGGAACCTGTAAAATTTAGGTAATATAATGTTACCTGATTGGAAAGCTTTCAATCACATCTGCATCAGGTATCAGCATAGATATGGCGTGGCTCTGAGTCTTCGATAAGTGTCTCCTTAGGGGAATGCAACTATTGTAACCATGGCAATTAGCGCTCTCAGGGCAAGATCTGTGGTCCCTAGCTGTGAGCTTGGTAAATCTTCGTTCAGTTGAACTAGTATAGCTTAAGGTTTGGTTCCGGACCCCATTTTTCAGTTCACTGCTGACTTTTTTTCAGCACCTATTACTTTATTCTTCAGCTTTAATTTTTTTCATAAATTTTGCACAATCTTGGTGTTTCTTTGCGCTGGGTGTAAGCACACTTCATCTGTGTAGATTCCTCGTTTCCTTGATTCTATCCTAAATTGTGCCTCTCTCCTTCCTTCCTCTCTTGAGAACACCTTTATTGTGGTTAGGGATGCTTGGAGCAACCCAATCTAATCTATGGTAAGTGTGCACCAAATTGTATCGTGATCTACCTTGCTCTGCCCCCGAAAGAGAGAAAAAACAATCTACATATCACTTCAACTCATTTTGGGTAAGTTTAATGATAATTAAATTGACTGTGCTAGCGAAAAAAACATGCTAAGTAATGTTAAATCACACTTTCGGTGCAACTGGGTCCCGAACTTCTTGTTTACTGAGGATACTAGCAAAGCCCTCAGTGTTTCTGTGTGCATTTGTTTCGCAGCAGACATTGTGCGTGCTTACGCTTACTTGACAACCCATGAACTCAAACAAGTTTTAAAGTCCTTTGCAGAGCGCTTTGTTGGGCTAAGTGCATTGAGGTGTGAGGAGCTTTATATGGCGCTCGTTATCTCGACTTTTCTCAATAGTTCAGCCGGTTCCGAACGCATAGATCGTCGCATATTTCAAACCAAAAACTGCCTTATAGTCATTAGCAAGTAGTTTCCACACCTGTTTCAGTAAGAAAACTCGAACTTGGCTTCACCGAGTATGAACATTAATTCTTCCAATTTTCTAAAATAACTACGTTTTCGACACGTAAGTATAATTCTCAAATCTAGACTGCCATCAATACCAACCTGTATGAGAGCTTCTAAAAAATCAACTTTCGAAAAGCTGAGTTCAGTAATGGGGTTCAAGTATGCCGACAACAAGTAGGGCGCGAAATATTTATACTTACTGGTTATGGCGCTATTTAGAGTGTCCGAAGTACACTTGGATGAAGGTGCATTGAGTCTCAGACGCTGCCGCTCAGCCCCGTCTGTATGCTGGCCGCCTGTGCAGCGTGCCTTGCATTCTGATGAGACACGGCTCTGCCTCGGTCTGTGGAGCAGCACATGCGCACCCTCGTATGTTCTAGTATAGCCTACCGCTAGTGCATCCTCCTATGATCGCTGGAAGTACTCCATTTTTTGTTTGATGACTGCTTTCGTTTGTGAAAATCGAAAGGAATTTATGTCATAAAGTCGCCAGGCTACTCAATACATCGATGAAAATATTGCGACGCATTAAGTGATCAGTTGTTACAATTTCTGAAAAATTAGCTGTTGCTCATGAAGATTCTATTTTTAAAAAGGTAAAAGGTCATCTGTTACGCATGTATCGTTTAATTATCGGAATGCGTTTCCTCGTTTCAATAGTAATAACAAGCATCTGTACAGTACGTACAAAGCGTTCTTAAAATAAAAGGTATCTAGCAACAGATGATTCTTAGTTCCAGCTCCTTACAGCATCAACTGAGCTGCTTAACATGTAGTGTCGATAATTGCTGAAAAAAAATCCGAATTACTCGCGTGCAAAATTGACTGATCGTGAACATTACGAAGTTCAGTTTTAGGAATTGTTGGTGCTTGATGTTATACATTGCTAGCACAGTCGCATTATCGGTAGGGTTAGGAGAATCTGTACTAGTGATCAGTGATAGTTAAAGGGTTCATTCAGTTTACCGATGGCATCCATTTCCTCCGTGAAATTGTTATGTTTTAGTAGTATTCTTTCATTTACATTCGCTTATACTTCTGTGTGATCGTTTATTGGCTTGAACTTATGTTCTTAATGCGTTTTTTCACGTTTTTGTTTAGGTGTTTTCCGTAAACTGTTTATTTGTGACTTAAGGTTTTATTTCATCATAGAGCTTGTGTTGAAATTTTGGCTCGCACTGTGAATAAAATATTTCACAGTTCATGCAGCAGATTTTAAAATACAATTCCTATTTGTTTGAATTGCTTCAGATCAAGATGAGCGTTTTTTATTTGTTTGTCGTCACCGAAGTAAGAGGATCAGCGCAGCTGGCAGCTGCTGCACTTTTGGCGAGGCATTGTGGCGGACCTCTGTCACTCCTTCTATTTAGTACATGCTGTACTTGGCGTCTTGCATTCTGCCTGTGTTTCGATACGTATCGCACCCGTAATTACACTGAAGTCTGTTCGCAATTGTCTTCTAATTGTCAACAATTTGTTTTTGGCATGCGTAGACGATGTTTTTTAACATACGAATGATTGGAGAAGGAGTAGTAATTGCACTGTGATGCAAATATTTCACGCGTAAGTATTGCTGTTATTTTTTTAGAGTTCAATTCAATATTTGCGTATCGGCATTCATATTTTCGTTTGAGTAAATGTTCGATGATATAAGCCATAAGGTATGTTTGAAAACAAGTATCTGAAGGACTTGAGGTCACCTAAGCTCATTGAAGCTTATTTGATGGAAATCAAAAGCCATAATTCACGGTTTGTCCATCACTGTTGCTGGAGAGTAGGAACGTTTGAATTACTATAGGAGCGCCCCATGAATGCGTCTGACCTGAGCGGGCTTCTTCAATGCCACGCGTGTATTGAAAGTGGCGACCTCTTGGCGCCGTTGCCTGCAATTCTGTGTGTATTCTTGTCAGTTGAGAGTAGTGGTGATACACAATCTGGGACTGCATTCGATATCGCAATCAATGGAGGATGAGCAACGAACGTCATGGTGTTGGGTGGAAGACCAGTAAACACGCTCTGCCTGATATGGGCAGGTCGGCGCCATGCCTTGTAGACCACCACCACCGCTTCTACTTGTTCAGCAGCTTCTATTATGAGTCTCGAGCTCCTTTCTTGAAAGGCATCTCTGTTGCTTGGGTTCCAAGTTGACCTTTAAGTTGTTTTATTCCAAGAACTTTCATCTCTTTCTTCGTTTGTACTTTTCAGTTGAACTGCTTTCAGTGCAAGAATTTGTAATCATTTTCACGATTTATATGTACTCATAGAGTGGTAATTAGCAAACCTGAAAATTTTGTAAATCATCGAACCTGTCTTCTGTTTCTTCCCTGATTTACGGAGCAATTACATGGGTATGATTTCCTTGAACTATAATTGGAAAGGGAAATTGTATAAAGGGAGCCTAGCTTAGCATGTGTGCCTGTCTCACTATACCGTTTCTAGAAATATTTCTAGCTACCCATTGCGCAGTCAGAGAAGTTTATTACTTGAGTTTGTGGTTTAATTTGTTTCCTTTTTTAGCATGGGTAACTTCCCTTCATTTTTATTTAATTTTCATGTCATTTTGTAGAAAAATTTCAATCGAAAATCTTTTTTGAACAAAGTCTTAAATTCTTCATTTCTTTCAGAAGCTCACTGATTGGTTGCTAAGCACTGTTGTACAGGAATACTGCAAACTTTCTTCTCAAAACGAATTCTAAGTCATTATAAAATGGAAAGTATCAAGATAAAAGACATGTATTTCAGTGTTGAACATGCAAACATTGAATGAGCGCCGTGCGTGTGCGGCGCTTGAAATGCCTTGGGGCCAGCGAGCGTGGCGGGACTTGCTCAGGGTTGCTCGGATGTCCTTGATGTTACGGCAGCCCCGTGGCTCCGGAGGTAGGGGAGGGCGCTGCTGTGTTGCCCATGGTCTTTACGCCCTCGGGGAATAGAGCGTCATGAAAGGTCCTCTGTGCGGCCTCACTCAACGGTGCATTGTGAGGCAGACGCGCTTCTGAGCTGTCATTGTTCCTCCATGTGCACACATGACGCCAATTTGGCCAAATCTTTGAAGCCGCACTCGCCGAAGATGCGCCCTCTAATTCACAGTTGTTTGTAACTGTCATTACCTCCGCTTCGCCTACTGATGAATGCTTGCTTGTCTTGCCTGACGACGCTATGGTCCTTTGAACTCTGTGCTACCATAATTGAGCAGGTAAACGGGAGACGTTGCAGCGATGCGTCACTGTGATTGTAGGCTCAACTTGGCGCGTGTCAGGATGATAAATCAAGATCTTCCATCTGAGCAATTGATTTATGCCTCGTTCGCTAGAGTACCGTGAGGTGTGCGCAAACTTGTGATTTTTATCCTCAAATAGTTGTGCGGCAAATTGTACCTGTCTCTGGAGAAGGCTTCATACGAGCCGGCGTCAGCTGCATTTTTATGAGTTCCTGTTCCCTGAATTTTAGGTCACTCAAATCAAGCGCACCAAAAATCCAGCCAAGCTAAAGAAACATCTCGTAAGCTTCAAGGCTTAAAGTTTTATTATTGGAGAGAACCTCTAAAAGTTTTACCACTTCAGTTATTTACTCTTTAATTTGCAACAGATGCCTAACGTGGCTGAGAAAGTTAGGAATGGTAAGAGTTTCATCGGATTCGTCTTTATCTGCGAGTCGTGACCTGATGGCCTGTATGGAGGGAGAGGAAAGCTCATTGGCCAGCCGGCCACCTTAAGCCTTTCATTGTTGCAGACAGCGAACTGAAGGGCGAAAGCTATGCAGTTTGAAGGAGAACCGTTAAAGGAGGGGCATCGTATTAATCTTTTCATGAATAATGAGCTGTGGCTTGTGAACTGTGACCTAAAGCTAGAGGCACGGAATTGACCACCTCACGAGTCGGTTAGTGACTTAATTCTACCTCCTTTCTCTAGGACATAAAAACCTAGGACTGATGATTTTTCATTTATGCTCTGATGTTGTAGCTACTGAAACTAACTTGTAGTTTACATGTGGTTTCCGAAAACTTTGACAACTGATGAAAACAGCATTTCAGTGTGATTTTCCATATTTATTTACCACGTTTTCGACATTTCCTCTCATTTGTCTGTAGTGATAAAATTTTAATCTTCCTCCAAAGAAACTATTTTCCGCTTGCTACTGACGTCCTAGTTTATCGTGAGGGGAAAATTTCAATGAATATAAACGTACATCGTTAAGTGAGAACAAAGACCAATCCAGTGCACAAAGAACAATTCTTAGTCTTTGTGTTCAATTGAATCGAGATCAAGTTCAGTGCGTGTTTCTTGTCTGAGCCATTTTATTGCCTTCTACTGGGCTTGTTTAAGTCATCAATCAGTCGCAAGGCGGGGATAGGCATTCCTTCGTTCTACCTGGGCCGCGTCTGCACATCGCGCTGCTGCCGCCTAGCTTTTTATCTGATTTTATTGTTAAGCCTAGTGCGCCGAGTAGGTGCCGCCGTAAGTTGCGGCCGAGTTCTATTTGTGAGCTTTAATTTGTTACGTTGATTTTATATATTTTTACGGTTCAACCCTCTGATTACACAATTTTCTAAAAATAAAGTGAAGGAAAGGGTCATCAATTTTAAAGAGAAAAACACTTGTCATTCGTTTTCGATGAGACGTTTTCCCTTGCATGTAGCTTCGTTCTAATTAGCCCCTTCGGATGGTCTACACGATAATGTCTTGTCTTGTTAGTTGGTTTGGTGCTCTAGGCTAGGTTGAAAATTTCAACAATTTAAATTTTTCTTATTCTTAAGCGAGTTTGGGACACACGCGAGAAACTTGGGATTTACACATGGCGTGTGGTTGTGTACGTATACGAATATGTGTACATTCTTGTTGAATAGAGGTTGTAAAAAAGGTTCCGACTGTCATCGGTCCTCGCTTTCAAGTTCAAGGAGACCTATTTTATTCAGGTTCTTTGCGTAGCTGTTTAAATTCTTGCTACGCTTATTTCTTTGAAGTTTTGCTCATTTACTTCGAGGTCTCTTGTTAGCCTTGGATATCCCTAGTAAAAAGGAGCTAAGAATCTGCTTCTGCAAACAATACCTGTTGATCCAGTTACGGCTGTAATACAAGCTCGATAATGGCGGTAGCGAGCAAGTACAGCGGCGCCATCGAGTTCTCTTCCACGGACCAAAGCTTTGTGTTATCATTTGTTTCTCATAAATTGTGAGACGCCTAAGCAAGTTGACATTATCTAAATATTTGTACTCATGGATAGGAAAATTGATCTGCGTGTTGTTATTCATTTTACGAACAGTACCGTGATGCAGTTTTTCAAGAAATTGCATGAGCCATCAAAAAAGAACTAGTGTTTTTTGCCTAACTTCACCTCTGCCGGCAATGTTTAGCTGTTCACTATTTCACTGTTTGAAAATAATTGTTTTTTAACTTAGTGGAACATTTGAAGGTGACGCGAGTTGCATCTTTGTGATCCAGGGTTACCTGGAGCCGTGGCTGCGGGGTGAGGACAGGGGCGTGTCACCCCTCCAGGCCACCGAGCTCTTCTCCAACCTCACCGAGATTCACGATTTCAACAGGTGAAAATTCTTCGAGAAATGCTCGAAAACTTATTTCCTAAGGAGCAGAAATGCAAAGTTCAATAATTCACCGAATGATTTTGTTAGG
>JACJUY010002761.1:21207-52545 GCA_014220935.1 Platorchestia sp. MABIK
ACGGTGTCGCTGCTTACGGAGCTGATGAGCAACGCTGAGTCTGTGTCATGCTTTCGGAAGCGGCAGCAAGAACTCGGGCACACCCTCCCACTCGGCTCCTACCTTCTCAAGCCTGTCCAGCGCATCCTCAAGTACCATCTGCTCCTTGAAAATATCCTCAAGAACTTCGACAGGGAAAGCAATGTTGATGGGTTAGTGTCCTGTCCGGACATTGATTTTTTGTGTTGACTGCAGAGAGCCACTCGCAATCGTGTTCGACTGTCATGATTTTTTTTATATTTCACACTTAAAGTAAAGTTAGATTATAAATGTTTACATATTCATACGCAATGTTAACAGAATATTTTCAAGCCTCTCACTTCAGAGTATAATTTGAAGCCGAGAAATATAGAGTATAACTTGAAGCCGAAATTATTTGTTTGGCGAAATTATTTGTTTATCAAAATACTAAATTTTAATTCTCATACTGAGGCACGTTTCTTATTTTACTTGCCTAAATTTTTCCCTAACAAATATAATTTTTACGCTTTGTGAAACCTTAGTTTTACATTCATTTTCACTTCCGAAGCCTTTAATACGTGGTCAGGAGTGAATTTTTTTAACAGCAAACCATCTCCTAAAAGGAAGAGCCCCCTCATAAATTACTACTGCAGTCCTACAGTAAAAGCTTCAGATGATGGCCCGATTTCAAAACATGAACTGATGACAACTGTTTTCTGTCGGTAAAATGGTATGAGTGGTTTTGAGTTTTCTCGAAAATATATTAATCTTCTGCTTCCAATTTTTAGGTCTAATATGAAACCGCGTTGATTTTTTCAGGTATAACGTGATTTTGAACGCCCGCAATGCGATGACGGGCATGGCGCACCACATCAACGACATGAAGCGTAAGCACGAGCACTGCGTCAGGGTGCAGGAGATCCAGAGCCTCCTCTATGGCTGGCAGGTGCGCTCATTGCATGAGGCTTTTATGTTGTGTTTGCGCATTTGCTCTCCATATTTGATGTGAAGTCATCTCAAGTTGGGTTAAAGGGATCAAGTAGGAGGTTGGTGCTATTAAATAAATTTGCTTCTGTCCAATGATCTATTAGGAAAACTTATCCCAGGCTCACTCTAATGTTCTGCTAGTTTCTATCTTTAAATTATTCCCTCCAGGGTGCAGATCTCACGACATTTGGAGAGCTCGCAGCAGAGGGCACGTTCAGAATTGTGTCAGCAAAAGGCATCCGTCATGTGTTTTTATTCTCCAAAATGCTCTTAATATGCAAGAAGAAAGTGGAAAACATTCTGATGTACAAAACACATATTATGGTAAGTTCTTTGTATCAATAGGATGGCAAATTTGTAAATTGCTCTTTGCTCTCCTGGACAATGTCAAGTCGCCAACATGCGCGTTTAATTTGCATCCACACAATGTAATAAAAATTTGAGTGTGTCAAAAGTTTTCGGTGTTGATAGATTCTCTTCGTTGCATAACATCTCCCATTGTATTGATATGCTATTCTCTTTTTTTGTTTGCAGTGTTCTAACCTGATGCTAATTGAGAGCATCCCACGAGAGCCACTGTGCTTTCAGGTCATCCCATTTGACAACCCGCGGCTACAGTACACTCTTCAGGTGAGCACCACGCTTTAGCTTTGTTAAAGTTTGGGCCATGCTATTGCAATGAGGACTTTAGTGAAGTAAGATCATAAATACACGGCAGAGACACTTGGTGGCAAGCTCTCGAAAGATGTCTACAAATTCTTGTTCACAGTGAATATTTCCAAAATTCGTTAACGTTATTAATTACTTTACTAAAACGTTAGCTATTAATTACCTATGCTAACATTCATTCATATTATTGTCACCCACAGGCTCGTAACCGAGAACACAAGCACGAGTGGACGCAGCAGCTAAAGCGGCTCATCCTTGAAAACTACAGCGCAGAGATCCCACCTCACGCACGGCAACTCGTGATGGAATTGGGGCGAGCTAAACAAGACGGTTAGTGACTGCGTTTTTTTCTGTCGGTGTTAAATTTACGTATAAATATGTCAGCGTGTGAACAGTGAAAATTATCCCTGTTGTTTCCCTTGTATTAAAATGACCGGCAAATAAAACGTTGCCGAGAATACTCATTCTCGTTCATCGTGGTCTCAGAAGCTGCGTTATCGTAGAATATCGCGAAGTATGGCGTATGGACCGTTACTATTTATTACAAAATGCGACCTGCAGAGGTGCTTCCATTGTCCGGATCTTCGGGCGGCCGTCGTCAGGTGGCGTGCTCGGGGCCAGAGTACCTGCAGAAGCGGAGGAGACGAGGGCGCCGCGCTTCTGAAGTGCCCTCAACACCAACCTCTGGAGGCGCTAGACTCAGACTCAGGAGACTCAGCAAAGATTCTGTGGAGGTGAGATCTCCATAGTTTCTGTGTAGTTTTCAGTTTCAGGAATAATTGACCCTCCGAACTGCTGATACATCTATCGTTTTTGTGGGTTTAATATATGCGTTGTGGTTTCTGTTCTTCTCGAAAATTTGTTTCGCCGTTTTCCATCACCCAGTTCATTGTTTTATCTTTAGACTGGAAATAAGCTCCGACTATATATTTCTGAAGGCCATTTCTTTGTACATCAAACGAAATTTGGGACTTTTTCATTCCACAGCAATTGCTGTAAAAATACTTGCTACATATATATATGGTGGTCTTGAATATATAGACTTTATTTTAAGAAGCTAAACGTATAAGTTTTTATTTTCTAAAGGTATGGACAGTTTGTTCCTACCTTCATAGGATAAAAATCTATCGTCGTTAGCTCACTCAATCGCTTTTGTGCAGAGTGGTCGCAGTCGCAGCGCCTCCCGCGGCCGAGACACCGAAGACGATGACGACACACAGCGCTCTCTGCTGCCGCTCTCCGATAAACCAAAGGTGAGCATGTCGTTATAAAGTCGCATTTGTACTCGCCAACCACCCCTAGTGTGTTCACCAAAGCGATCAGGTATTATATCTATAGGAATCGACACTCCCAGGAAGAAAATGTGAGATCCCGAGCTGAGATTTAGGTAGACCTTTTTATTGAAATAATTTTTTTTGTTTTGTTAAGGATCATCTTTTTCCGGTTCACTGCTCTCCTATTTTTCAGTACCTCTAACTTTCTTCTTTAACTTTATCTTGTTTCTTCACCTTCTTTCTTAACTGTACTACTCTGCGTAGGGGATGTGCGGGAACACACTTTGTGCAAAGATTCCGCATTTCATTTGCTCCATACTAATTGGTGCCTTCATTCTCCCTCTCTTTGAACCTTTTTATTGTCTTAAGAGAGGCTGAAACTAACTTATCAATATCTGATCATGCCTTGATAGTAGCTCGGAACTCCTCATCCCTACACAAAGTTTATCGGTTGGATCTATTGGGAAAACTTTGTGCATCTGAAACGTAAATCGTTGCCAAGGAATGCGTTATTAAGGTCAAGTAATTTTTGTTTTCAAGAAGTACGAGTATTTTTTCCACTTGTCGCCAATGTAAGTTTATCCATAGGTACTGCGGAACTCGAATTAGAGGACAGCCATAAAGCTAGTTCTGCTAGAGTGTCCGTTTTTTTAGTTATATTCCTAATTTTTTCTAGAATTACACATTACAAACATATGCCAGGTCTCAGTAGCTATTCTGTAGTTAATGAAATCTTGAAAATCATCATATGAAACTATTCTTTCCTACTTTGCACATGTACGCATGTTAAAGTTACAAGATGTACGCTAGAATTAAGAAAGGGAGCCTGTCTCGGCATGCACACAGTGCTGACTCTGTTGTGCGAGTGTACAGTAACGAGTCTCTCGTCGACTCGACGTATGTTGTGCTATTCAAAACGTGTTTCAAGTTTTTGGAAGTTATGGTGCATGAAAATCGATTATTACTTACTCCCAGGTATTCTAGCAAGCACACTCGTCATTTCAATTCACACTAAACTTGAGTATTCCAAAGCTTATCAGGAATACCCAAGAAGTAGACACTGTTTGTGTTAGCAAACTTCAACAGCTTCTCAAATTTCTATTCTTGACCCTCGATGGGGTAGTAACGGTTAAGCAAAGAAATCGTTCAATATTTGAAACTAAAATATCTCAAGAGTCTTGAAATTCAAAGGACTTCCAGTGGTTTTCATGCAGAATTTTTTTGCCAAAGGTCTGTTAACCATGAACAAATTTTTTTTAGCGTTCTGTGCAACATACAACAAGAATGAGCTACATATTTGAATACGTGGAAACAACAATTTTGCCATTTATAGCATTGGAAACTTAATTGTTCTTGGAGATTTAGCAAGATTATTAATACTTCTTTACACGCTTGATTCATTGAATACGATGTGATATTGATGATATGGGGTAAACGTGGATACCAATATTCATGAAAAACATGTACGTAACGGAGATAATCTGAACGAAAATCGCTAGTTTATTCAGAGAAACATTATCCACTTCTTACAAAATATAATTGACGAAATAATATTAAACATCCGTTCTAAAAATCGGTCATTACTTTAGCACCAACGTGATATGCCCCACGCAGTTGCGACTTAGCATGTGGCGGAGACGGTCCGAGCCAAATGTGCCGAAAACCAGCCACAGCCTCGACGCCCCCTGCACACCCCCCACCCCGTCGGTGTATTCCACTGCCCCTACCACGCCTACCCACCAGCTGTCTGAGGACGTCTGTGCTCCTGACACGGCAGCAGTGCCAGACCTCCTCCCTCAACACAATAGCGACCTGCTAGACACGCCCGAGGTAAGAAGACGACGGCATATCGTGAGAGCGCCAAATTTGCTTCGAATGAAAAAGCGTGAAAATTTGTGGGAAGAGGCAAAGTTCCAGTTCAATCAATTTCTATAGTTCCGATTCGTTATCAGCTATGGATATGTATTGTTTATTTAAAATTTGAGCACATACTCTAATGATTTAGAATGCACTTCACAAAATGTGTTATGAATTGTAAAATTGCGGGGCATTCTGAAAGTGAAGTATTACGTACTACTAGTAGCATATGTGTTTCTAATTCATTCTTATTTGATGAAGAAAATATATTGCTATCATCGATGATTGTGACTCTTACCGACGAACTACAAAATGAGACGGTAAATTAATGACGCCGAGGCTTATGGACTTTGGTCCAAATAACCACGTTACATAAAATCAAGTTCACCATTTTATCATCGTTCTTATCAGTATTGTCAATTCTATGACTTCATGTTGCCCTACTTGCGTCACCAGCACATAGGTTGTAAAGTTTCTTGCCAATTTTTTTTAACTTGGAGAGGAACCTTGTGGTTTACACTTATCTTTTCACATTTTCTTTTGCATGAGCTTGCTCTGTCATTTCCAAAATTGTGAGGATGTAAAGGCTCATATTTCCTGCCATAGTGCATGGCGACTAAATATGCAATTTCTTGACCCAGCTATGTTTAGCGAATTGTATGTTCTTGTGAGGTACCAGCTGCATGACAATTATAACTGCTCTCGATTGTCTCTCTTTCACGCCTCCTTTGCCAGGCTCTTGCGATGTCTATCAAAATCGTACGAATTTCTGTTCTTGTTTTATCAACAAAGCTTCTACTTTCAACGGAAAAAGCTTTTGGATTGCGAAGATTGTCACAATCTGAATTTCACACTTATTTCTCTCTCGGATTTTATGGGATTTGCTAAACCGCGGTCAGGTGCTGGTGGTGTCGTCGCTGCCCGACCACTGCAGTTCTACTCGGCTCTCTTTCTCTGGCCGCTGCTCTGTAGCACTGCAGCCTGCAGAGCTCTCTGCCCACCCAACAATCTATGTAATAGCAGTTTGTTTCATCATTCACTTCATGTCTTCCCAATTCTTGTCTCTACTGACAACTCTTGTCGCTACTTCTGCATTACGTGTTTTTTAAGTTTGGCTATCTCCTAAATTTTCCTATTTGACTTTACATTGTCATGGATTTCTTGACCCTAAATGAATTGGTAGAAATTTTCGATTTTAACATACGCCGGGAAATGACTCAAGTTATCCGTATCGTCACGTTTTTGCATTTCATTCATGTAATGGATCGGAATGAATTTTTCTTTCTGGTTATGCAACCTTTTCAGGACAGATTGTGTCAGACAGATAATTTATCAGAAATTCATCAGAGCATCGTGTGCCCAATCAATATTCAATGCAATCAACTTCGAATATTTTGATTACATTTTATGCAATCAACTTCGTATGATCATACACAAGGTATGAGATGTGTATGATCAGGATCACGGCAAACAGAAACTAAATTAAATTTACCTTCAATTATAAAAGTAAAACTTGCATGAATAACAAGTATGTTGGTGGTAACGGTGGTGAAACAATTACAAGAATAATAATAGTAATAATGAATAACAACTACATTGATCAAAGAATCAGTGTGGGCTTGTTTTAGCTTGATTACTCATAATTTTGAGCGTTCTGTAGGCATGATATCTTATTAACCAGAAGAGTTTTTTTTGTTGAACTTTAACTACCCTGTGTGTAAACTGATGCTGTTTTTTCTATCCTTTTATGACCCAAATTTCCAATTTTCATTATCGTGTAAGTTAGTGCTAAACACGAAGCTGATAAATATTTCATTCGACTGACGTTCTTTGGTTCGCAAACATTGTACACCCTACATTTATGAAGCAACACTTGATATTGGCCTATAACTCGTTCCGAAATAGTCATAATTTTATAGCCACTAAACTATTAAGAAATATATAATTTTCATTACGTGTAATTTTACAATCAATAAAATCAGGAATGCTAAATTGCAATGGTAATTTTATCATTTTTTTTGTAGGTACAAATTGACAGCCTGTCAATATCGGAGTGCGAGCGTGATAGCGGCCTTAGCCAGTCAAAACCAGGTGACGACGATGATGGTGAATCTACGCAGGAAAATCTGGAAGAAATAGTGAGCCAACTTCTTCAACACAACCTGCACCTGCAGAAGCTTCTTCTGAGCAAGCACAGACGCGGCCTGCTGTCGCGTAAAAGAAGTCGTGGGATGTCAGGCCACGTGTCCAACACGGCATCAGAAACTTCCGACACTGAGAATGACGATGTCATTAGCCACGACAGCGGGCTGCCCATTACCAGCATAAATAGCATGAATAGCATCAACCACGTCTTGCCGTCGCCTGAAACTTGTAATTCTTCGTCGGCATCAATTAGACTTAATAACAGCCCTCCCGAGCCCAGCCTTTCTTCGCTTAATGGTGAAAAATCCCATCAGAATTACGTTGAATTCTATCTCGACCATAATCAAAAGAAGTGCCGTGAAGCAGGAGATTATTTTTCAAATAGCACGGATTCACGAGCTCGAGAAAATGGTTCCAGCAGTGATGGCACGTCTGTCTACAGCAGTGCCGTTTCCATTAGTCAAAAGGATTCTTCTAGAAAGTCTATTTCTGAGCTTTCCGATGCTCACAATCGTAAATCATCAGATTTTAATGTCCAACCAGTAAGTGGTTCCACAAAACCAACTTCGAGCAATGAAAATTTTGATAAGGTTCGGAGCTCGAGTATCAGCAAAACAGAAGAGCGACAATCCATTGATTGTAGCAGCAGCGTAAAATTTTCAAAGGAATCCGGCGAGAAAAATCTTACTGTTGCCGGTGAAGGTACATCGATGCTGGTGCGAAGAGTTCAGTCTTTCTCTTCAAGAACGAGTTTAGACAATGCGGATCAAGTCCATATTTGTGATGCCTCTCCTGAGACTTGTTCCAGACTCTCACCAGGCTGCAAGGACCGCCGTGTCACAATAGCCGTGTATGATGATAATAACGAAGGAGCCGTTGATCATCAGAGTGACAAGTGCTCTGTGAGTACTAGTAGTACACTCAATGCCAGCTCGTTCAATGAAAGCACCATATGTGATGAGCAGTTCACTGACTGCTCTGAAACTGCTCAGTTTGATGATTCGTTCAATGTTCATCCTGATCATAAAATCTACACGAGTGCCATCCTCTCACGACAAAGTCTTAAGAATGTGATGAACAAACTCGTGAGCGCGCGAAAAAATTCTCCTCAAGATGAAGCCGTCGTCACGGTTGGTAGCAATCTCGATACAACGATAACTGACAAGACCCCAGGTAAACTAGTATACTCCATGGCACGTCAGTGCACAAAAACACTCAAAGAACGAATTAAGCAAATAAGATCAGAAGAAGAGAGTTGTACACTATCTACCTCAAAGCCGTCGACGTTGAGTAAACCTTCGGTAACGGGACCCGTCAAGAGCGTTGGAAGCGAAAAAAGTAAAAGAGCTCTTCAAGAAATCAATTCAATGTCGCAGTACAAACAAGGAAGTCCCAGTATTGGAGAAAAACTAGCAACCAATTGTATTATAAACTTAAAAAGTGAATCTAGTGGTTTATCGGATAACACTAACCTCGAAAAGAATCAGCCATCCCCTGAAGCCGAGACTTCGGTAAAAACTTGTACTAATAATTCTCCATCCGATACTTTGAATGGCCTTGATGACCTAAACTTAGACGATTCTTCGGGATCTTTAGAAGAGTTTGAAGACGACAATTCAGGCGGTGACAGCTACTACGAGAGATCTTTCGAAGTGATAGAAGACATGCTAGAAAATGATCTCTTCCGCGATAGCGCCATTTACAGCGATCCCGAAGATCCCGATTCAAAAATAAGCGTTTCCGATTTGACAAGAAATCTCCCGCGTAGTATATTAAATAGAGTAAGCAAAAGTCCCAGTGTTAGAAGTGACCGAAGCAATTACAGCGGAAAAAATAGCCTACCTAGAAAATCCCCTAGTGTTAAATCTTCTCTAAGTAATCACGATTGTGCAGAAGAGCAAGCAGCAAGCGATAGCACTTGTCAGAATGAAAATGGCTGCACTACTGACTCGTTAATTTCGGATAACGTAATTGATGTCCCGCAAGAGGGCAACAGTGGCAGAAATGAGCGTGTAACAAATAAGAGTGACGCTTGTCCTCCCGTTCACCAAAACTCTTTGTCGACTAACAGTGAATGTAGTTCAATTACCGTGCCTGATACATTTGAGTCGAGTATTTCTAATGAATGTGCTACTCGCTTGCCTTCTTCAGTTTTGAACTCATATGATATAAAATCTACTAGCCTCAATAATATTCTCGTGGACCAAGACCATTCTGAGACATCTAGTTGTGAGAATCCGAAAACAATCGAAAAGAAACAAATTATTGACTCTAAAAACCGTAGTGATTCTGATGTTTTACCAAATGACATTCCCGAAAACAAGAAAATCTCCCCTTCTCAAAACGATTCCTGTTCCACAGTGAGCTCGTCAAATTCTGCCATTAGGTCGCCCACGTCGTGTACTGGCAGCCCGAGGAGAAAGACGCCTCCTCCTGTCCCTGCTAAGCCTGGAGTTTGTTCAAGAGCAGGCAGGCATTGCGGCTCAAAGATTTTATCTCAGCTGAAAAGTTTAGAGGAGTGTACAAAATTTTCAAAAGCCACGAACTGCTCGGTTGTAGAGCTTGATGGCTTGAAGTCTTTGGATGAAAGAAGAAAAGAATTGAAATCTAGTACTGAAGGAAACAGACACACGGATGAAACAAAAACCGAAAAAGGCAATCTGTCATCTGGTCAAGGAATTTCAGTTTCAATTCTGAATCAGGCGAATAGTCAACAGGAGGAGGGGGACGAGACGCTAAAGAAAAAAGTTCCTTCATCTCCTCTGATGTCGGTGCGATCATTCGTGTCTCGCAACGTCGCAAGCGTGACAACATCCCTACGCTCCTCCCGCGCTTCAACTCGACAGATTACCTCGCTGACTTCAGCATTTGAGGCGAATAAACCTCCACCGACAATTTCCACTGCCAAGGTATTTAAAGAAGCATCTGAAAACGGAAGTTGTTTATCTGCCGAAAAATTCAACGACGGTATTGTTCGCACTCGTTCTCCAGCTCAAAACATTAGTATCACTAGAAGAAAATCGATTAAAACCATTGGGAATTATATTAGTAAATTCAATTCCAGGTCCAGCTCCGTTCCTCCCAAGCTCCATGAACGTTTTGAGAGCCGCCAATCGTCTTTGCCAAGTGCGACCTTAGATGGAGATGACAGTGACAGTGGAACCGAGCTTCCTGCAAACACGGACAAATCTGGTGACGAGACTTCCACGAAAGGCGTACCTTCTTCGGCATCATTTCCGGAAAGCTTTACCTCTTCCGATCTTTATTCCTTGCCATGCGAGTCATCTGTTGAACTTCCTGATGATAGTGGTGGTCCCCAGTCATTGCCACCACCGACTGTTGACAGTGACGATAGCAGCAGCAGTTCCGATGGAGTTATCATTGAGAAAAGAAGGCCAAAAGGTTGGGTTCGACACGTGGTGGGGAGGCTTCAGCAGTCCGAAGTTTCACAGCGGAAGATAAAAGTAATTGCTACCACCGATGCTGAAAGTGGCACATAATTTGCGCACTGGCATTAACGAATGGTATTATTCTCGATACATTAGAACACGAGGCATTTTCATCCTCTCCTAGCGTTCAGACGAACTGCGATGGTGGGCATTACGATGCTTGATTTTAGTTAAGATTTTCTGTATTGTATATTTTAAATCTATAATTTACCAATTCCCTTTCGATCCCTGATTGATACGAACTCTTCTTGAACGAGTTACCATTTCGTACCTACACACTAATATCCCAAATTATCGCGCTTCCGTTTTTTTATATCGGGTGATTTTCTGCCGCTTTCAGAGAACAGTTTCCATTCCGGCGGTCCATACATTTTTTTGGAGCTCTCTCGATACGAACTATCCCATGCTGATGATCTCACTGTACATAATTGAAGCTCCAGTTTGGCCTCGTTCTCTTCTCAGTAATGCAACAAGTTGCTAAGCGCAGTTGCTGTGAGTTCGGACTGTTTGTTCTTCGATCGGAAACAGTAACCATGTCGCCTATTAGTGAGCAGACTAGTAAAACATATTTACATTAGTCTGATGTTCATTCCTAGTAAATATTCTCTTGCCTCGAGAGAAAATACTAGTAATACATTTGTAGCTATTTATCGCCACAAATCTTTCCCTTGTTCACCGATTTTAATTCAATGCGCTTCAGTGTTGTCTTTCTGTTCGGCACTTGTGTATTGATAAGAAGCTCAAAGTGAGCATAGTCACTGCCATTCTTGTTATTCGTAGACGTGCCTGTAATTTGAAGTAAGAATGATAAGCCTAGCCTATCACATCTGCATCATTGATAGCAATACGGTCGTTGGGTCTTTCCTCTGCTTCTTTGTTGTACAGCGTTGTGAGAGACTTCAATATTGTAAAAAGGTGCCGTTTTCATTGCAGATCTAAAATAGTGAAGGAACAAAAATGATTGGCCGTATAGAATATTGTTATTAAATGCCACGAAGTTGATAATCTGTACAACGAATACGTGAATAACCGGCAAAATATTTGAAAATAGAGTGTACGGTCTCTTATGAATTACTTATTCCAAGTTTTTATAAGTCATTAGAGTTTAATAAATTTAACAAATCATACCATGAACCTCATTAACCTTCACAAATTGAAGCACATGCGTAGATGGTGCATCTTATTGTCGTACACTTAGTAGCAGCTAATGTATATAGACCTGACTCGTTTGACAAGTCCCATGTATGATTACTCTTCTGAATTTGATCGAAGGAAACGCACTCGTTAGGAAAGATGTTTAATAAAATATCAAAGATCCCAACATGGTAAAAAGTAAGTCTATTTACATTAAAACTAAATAAGCTCCGTGAGCACCAAAATGTTTTCACGAAATAGTAAACGCTCTATATTTATACCAAACTTGGGTCTACTAAGAAATTAACTTGAGAAATTTGGTCACGTGTTCATGATTAAATAACAGTACTTTACATGCAAGAGGAATATTGAACCATCACGGTCAACGGTTAATTCTATGAGAAACTAAATAGTAACAGTTAACCCAAAACAATCTAAATACTACTAAAACTTTGATTCAAATTTAACAAGGACGCAACTTATACTGAAAACGTAGTCATATGTACACGTGTAAGTAGATATTCTGCTACTTGAAAAACTTATGAAATGTTCAATTTTGAGAAGAGCAGACTACGCTAATAATTACTGAGGAATTTTTGTTAATGAACGCATACAGAAAGCTCAGGATTAAATAGAGCGCGCAGTTGCCCACGGTAGGACCCCAACAGTAGATGATTAGCGCTAATTCTAGGTGCTCGCTTAGTGATGCTATATAACCTCAACCAGGAACTAACTAAATACTCCCTTCAGTTCCTACTCTAGTGTTCAGGCGAACACTCGCCACTACCATCAGCAACCTTCCGCTCAAGCATAAATACACATCACCAAATTTACATGAATACAATGTTGCTGAAAGAAAAGTAGCCAATAGTTCGAAAACGAAGTAACTTAGCATTGACAGATTAAACTCAATTAGTGTTTTATTATTACAAGTGTTCATTATTTCAATATGAACGATAAAACGCATAGCTGTATGACAAAAATAGCTCATCTATGAAAAATGAAAATTTAAAACCATTAAAATTTAAAATGAGCTACTGTAACCTTAACAAAAAAAACGAGAGCGTTTAAACGTAAATGTTCGAAAAAGGTTGAAGAAAAGCATCATGGAAACTACAATAAGCATAGTCAAAACTATCGAGATCATCCTAGAATATCCTCATAAGGACCACTGACCTCGCTACCCAAAATAGGATGGGAGTGATCACGATGCCGCTGGACGATCACGGGCAGACCCGACCCAGGCTGCTCGGGCCCGAATACAACTGGAAGCGGCGATGGGCTGTGGCCGCTCTGCTGCTGCTGAAAATGAGTGGCTAGTTTTTGTCTCCGCTGTTCTGCCAATTGCTGTTTTTCAATCTGCTTTCTGAACTGCGTAGCAAGGTGTCCTGGTAGCACCGCGATGTGCGCGGGTGGTGACACGAGCCGAGATTCGGGATGACCCCAAATATTTACGGGAGCCTCAACATAGCCATCTGGTCCGGTGAAGCGTTCCTCCTCCTCCTCGCCGGTCTGGTAATCGTCCACGCGCACCTGGCTCAAGTGACGCAAGGGGTCGTAGTCGCTGAAAACGCTGTCAACTGGAGGTGCTGCTGGTAAAGGTGGTTCCGCAGCAGGTTTCGAGGAGGTGAGGCTTGACTGCCCTGTGTTGAAGAGCTCAAAGCTGCTATTGCCACCTCGGCCTCCATTCACACGGCCATCAGCTCCGGGATCAGACGAAGCACCTTTCAGCTTCTCTTCCAACTCGTGGTACACAAGCCGCACACCACCGCGAGCATCGCCTTTCACAACCCGTCCTGTTCCCTGAGATGGAGTTTCAGCTTTTTCAAAAGCACCAGCATCCCCTATGTATTTTTTGTTAACTGAGCTCGACCGTTCAGTAGTTAATTCTTTTACTTTCTTTTTCATGATATCGGTAGAATAATCTGGTGCGGTTGGTGCGTTTTCAAATATATGACCACCGCCTTGAGTAAACTGCAGAGTTGCATGTGGATTACCTTCGTCAGCGATATTATCGGAGCCTCCAGCATCTTCGAAAAATTCAGCATCTGGATTTGAAATATTGAGCGCAGCCAAAGTTGCGTGCTCGTCCGCTCCACCCACATCGCTGCCTGCAGCCACACCAACATGTGTCCCCGTCTGTCGAACACCTGCACTCGAGAATGAAGTTCCCTTCTGATAATCGACACCCCCGCTGCCGAGTCTTGCTGCAAGTCCACCGCCTCTCGGGTCCGAGTGAGAGCTCGTTTCATCCTTCAGTTTTGCCACCGAGTTGACGCTCGAGTAGGGTGGGCGGTTCATGCCTAGTTGGTAACCGCTAGAGACCAAGAAATTACGAACGCTTCCAGACAAGCGTTGCCCGTAAGACAAATCTGCACATAAAATTAAATGAAGTTAATTTTATGAAAACAAAATTATAGAACTACGAAGAATAACCTCACTGCCAAATAGTTGCTTAATTATTTCGGTGATTAATCATACTTTATGATCTTATGAGGCAGCTCAGTCAAATAGCGCAAAATAAATTTGAGTCTAGTTAAGGCTATCATGTCGATATATACTGAGAGCTATTGCAGAACTCATTCAATTTCAATTCGAAGAATACAGCAGCTAATGCCCAAAGTTTACCACACAATTCATACAAAATTTGTGAAACGGGTTTCGTAAAAAATATAATGAGATCAATCTACCACATTTTTTACCTCATAAAATTTAAAAAGAAACCATTCATTACCACCAATTAAAGCCCGTTACAATGACAGAAGTCTGATTCAGTCGAGAGTAGTATCAAAATGAAGAGAAAGTCAACAGCAAAATGAAGAGAGCGTTCACTGCAGCAAGGGTGAGATACTGACCGTCGAGCAGCACGAGATCATTGGAAGGGTCGAGTGCAACTCTGGGCTGCGCCACCGCGGCGGTGAGAGGCAGCTCGCGCAGCATGTGGTGAGTGAGCACCTGCACGCTGTCGCTCACGCTGCTGCTGCTGCACACCACCCGTTGCCCGCACACCTGCACCATCAATGCTAAATTCACAACATCGAAGTGACCGCATGTTGGCTTTACAAATTATATTTCATGGCATATCCTCTCTTTAAAGCACAGCATGTTGGGAAAGAAAAGGAAGAAAAGATAAAGAAGAGATAGCAAAGAAGGCATGTGAAATGAAACAAGCAAATGGTGCATAAAATATCGAAGTCCTGAAGGCTTATCTATTGCTGAGATAACCCAACAGCTTCCCCCTGAGGCCGCCACTCTCCATAGCAAAGGATAGACTTGCGTAACTTACTTAAATCTTAGGCCCCCTCGAGGGACGGGTCTGTAGTTATCGGCCCATACTATGAGATACCAAATACATGAATTGCATGCTTGGAGCTACAACTCGCTGAAAATTTCTAAACATTCAATTCAAACAAAGAGCATTGCGAAAGCAAAGCTGTTTAATGATGAATAGTGCCACATATTTTCAGAGGGGAAAAAAGTAGCAAAATGAAATTGCAAAAGATAGAAGAGGCAGTGCTGACAGTGTCAAATATCCATCAAACACTAACGGAATAGTTTTTGAGAAATTAGTAAAGACTCTCACCAAGAGAAAAAAATCGATTACCTCCAATACTTCAAATCCGAGTTGAGTTACCGCAACATTCAGTGTTAGGATGAACCAGTGAGCAATGACTTCAAACAAATCATAATGAAAGGCACAAGGTTAAATACTCAGCACAGTGAAAAGATAAAGATTATAAGTTAATATAAGCCTCCCTAACCCCTGCAAAAAAAAAGCGTACCAAAGAGAAGAAGGAGGGAGGCATCATTTAGTATGGAGATAAGGGAATGCGGAATCTATGCAGAAAGGGCATAGAAACAGTAGGTTGAGAAAGAAGTTCATGAAACAAGATAAAAGTTGAAGAAGAAAGTAGTAGGTGCTGATAAACAGGCCAGCAGTGAACCGAAATAAGGTGGTCTTAACATAATAAGTTTTTATTCAAAAAAAGAAGGCCTATCTAACTCTCAGCTCAGACTAACATTTTCCCCTGGGAGCGCTAATTCCCATAGACACAATAGTTGTCTCCCCCTGAGGGGTCACACAGTGAAAATCTAAGGTAAAACGAAGGCAAACAGAAACAAAAATCTCTCGAGAAAACACACAGGACACTCGACCACTCAAGACAGACACTGTAAACAAATCTAGAAACGAGGCTGCTAGACAGCTGTGAAGAGGCAGGGCGAACGTACAAAATGAGAAGAAAAATTCAAACTCCCTTTTTTCAAAAGCAGAATTAATTGTCGTACTGAAGTGGAATTGGCTCAATTAATATTCCAACATACACAGAAGAAGAAAAATACGCAAACAAAATATGCTCCTCTGTGAATTTTCAAGCTACTTTATCTTGATGAGCATCAAGTGCGGGACAAACGCAGGAAAAAAAAATATTTCAAGGTCAAAATCCCTGCCTAACTAGTTATGCGTATGATACCAAAACCAGCAGTTTCAACTTTCAGGTGGGAATTTAACATTTTTAATCACAGAACATACAATTTGCTTCATAAATAGTTCATTCGAAACAGTATTGCATTTGATCAAGTTTGAGTACGCCATAAACTAAAGCGTCAGAGCGTAGATGAGCAGAAATCTAACATGGAACTCACATTAGATACAAAATGGAGCATTAATAATTCCAAAAAACTAGGTTTTGTTTCCATGCTTCTTTGAGCTACCCTCTGAAGCGAACAACAAAAGCTCTCACACGCCTACTCGTATCAAAGCCGAGCTTCTCACCTTGAGATCGTCCACCAAGATGAAAGGAGCGTAGGGCACCAGGGGCCGGACGCGCTCGCTGCTGGCGGCATCGCCCCTAGCACAGCAGATGAAACCGAAATGAGTTAGCTTTTCTAGCTGAACGACTTTCTCGAATCCTTTCAAACCTAATTACTGAGAGATTGAATTCTTATGCTGATATAGTTCAGAGAGCGAAAACTGTTATAAAAATTGAGGGTTTTGACTGACGAGCCTTCACAAACCACTAGTGAAAAATTAACAGTAAGATATTTATAGACAACAGTAAAACACAAGATGCTGGCTACCTCTGGCTCCAACAAAACGACAGAAATTAATTTCTGCATGGCACAAGTATTTCAACTTAGCCAATTCAACAAGTAACTGATATTTGCCATGAAATCATTCCCTAATCTGAGCAAATTATTATCAAGCACGAGTCAGGTGCCAAAAATCAGCGCTAATTAACAAACGCGGCCTCGTAGCACTTGTTCTCAACACAACAATACGATTCAATCTAATTAGAACTGACTGGGTTTGTTGCAAGGTGGCTGAGCTGGGCGCAGAGAGAGGCACGCTGGCCAGCATGTTGTTGAAGAGAACCCCGTGGGAGCTCATCAGCTGAGACCCAAACAAAGATCCAAGCCCACTGGAATAGAGTGAAACTCATTAATAAATTATTTCTCCCTATAACTAATGTATGTTATGGTGTGCACTCGAGCAAAAAAAAGGAAAAATAAGAAACTATTTACCGGTACCGTGAAAGAAAAATCAATAAAACAATCGGAACAGAAACAGCCATCGGAATAAAGTGCGAGTTTCATGATAGCCGTTTGATCTCCAACATTTCCGTAAAGAAGCTAAAACGACAACACTAAAGAGAATCCCGGATGTGTTCCACACTGTCATTCAAACTACACAGAACAAAAACCGTGCAGTGAAAAGAAATAAAAGTGTTCCTCATGACGTACAGTCAAAGAAAAAGATGAAAATTGTTTTTCAAAATAGTATAGGGTATATTTTACTAAATGCAGAGCACACTAAAACGTTTCCTGTACAGCAAATTGTAACTGCTTGTACCGAGTCGAGCGTACGAAACGCAACTATTTTCTGAAATGAAGTGGAATGAAGGAAGAAAATCAGACCCAGACGTTTGTGAGCCTACACCCCCACACAGCAAGCAAACAGCAAATGGTATCGTCGTTGTCTACGTCACCAAATACTTTCTATTGAAACTTGAAACGTCCCTTCGTTTAGAGCAGCGGTTCTTAACGTGCGGGGAATGGCGGAGTTGCCAGGTGGGGAATCTCGTACATTTGTTTCCACCCACAAAAAATCGATAGTATTTCGAAATCTAATACATTACACCCAAACGTTGACTTACTTCACAAATCACAAGCATTTACAGACTGTTTTAATAACAAAAACAACCATAATGAGGTATTGTATGTCATGTTTGGGTAAAAGTGACAGTACTCCTGGGTTAGGAATGTCACAGATAAGTAAAGGGAAGATGCTGTGGTGGGGAATGGAGAGTTGGCTCACTAAACAGTGGTAAATTGGAGAGAAAAGGTGAAGAACCACTGATTTAGAGTTTGATATGATTTAGCTGAGACAAAAAAGATACACCTCTTCAAAAACACAGTTGTAAAAACATCAAAAACTCATTTGTGTATTAAATGTATTTGTCGCTCAGCTATTGCATCCCAAATTGTTAAATAATTAAATATTTGCTTTCATTTAATGGCATTCTAAACTGTCACAACTGTAATCCCATGAAGAAGCCACAAACCAGTTCGAATAGTGTGCGTTCGAATTTCTATCATAAATCACAATGGACGAAAAAGGGTAGGGAATGAAGTGAAAATGTACCGAAATTCTGACTTGAAGTGTTGTCAACACGAAACACCATTAGATGCGCCAGACAACGTTGCTGCGTGGGGTGCTGCACTCAACAAGTTTAGGGACTATTTTGTAGATGAAAATCCCCAAACGTTGCTGAGCTATCGAGAAAAGAAAAGACTCAATTCCTATTTCTCTTGATCACTATCCATTTGATATCGCGACTTAAATAAGTTTTTCCATACACAACTCAAGTTTTTTATGCTCACAAACAGCACCAGCAATGCCACCAAAAGGTACACTCAACTCGTACACACAAAACATTCCGAATTTTCAAATAGTGTTCAACAGAGACAATTTATCGCCATTCCTAACAAGAATACTTTTATACTGAAGCATTAGGGACACAAAGCGCCACAAAATATATACTTTTAGAAAATTCAACACCTCAATAGTGCAGCAATGACACATAGCAGAATTGAGATATACTAATGATACAACATACGATTGACAAAGCATATAGTACATAGCGTACCAAAAAATTTTCGTTCACTAAGACGTCAAAATATCGTAAGTGGCGAGCATGCCAATACAAAGTTACAGTGAGTTAGCAACGCTGCAAAACAAGAAGCACCTGAGCACAAGCAACACTCACGCGACGGCGGTGACGTAGAGGTCGTAGGTGTCTATCGCAGAGACCTGCGTGGCAGCGTGCTGCGGTAAACGCCGAAGAGCTGCCGCGTCCACACCGTCCATCAGCTTGCGTAACGCAGCCAGGTTCTGCTGCAACACAGATTACTCTTATATTTGTTTCAAAACTTATTTCATTGCGCAAAGTAACAAAGTTTCACACATCTCAAGAAAATCGAGTTCTGGCTCTTCGTTACCAGGTGTTAAAGAATCGTAAGGATTGTTTAACATTAACACGACACCTTGCAGAGTTCACACGGGAAAATAAGCCTCACCTAGAGTCTCTAAAAAATTAGGTTAGGCTATGAGTTAACTTAAGCATACCTAACCACAGTAAAAGTGTTCCCCAAAGAGGAACAAAAAATTACCGCTCAGTGTGGAATTTAGGGAACGGGGAATTGATTCGCAATGTATCTCCACACACTGCGCATTGAAAAAACAAAAATAAAATAAGCTCACGATACAGGGAATATGTTGAAGAAGAGAGCAATAGAGGCTGAAAAAAAGACAGTAGTTTAAAAGCTCGCCAAATAAAATTTCAGCAGAAATTTATTATACAGCAAACAAAAACCTTTCATAGAAGTTGAAACACTAATTGACCCAATTTAGAATGTCAAGAAAATAAAAACTACACAAAAGCCTTAAAGTTAAGAGAAATCACAGAAATCATGGAAAAAATTACGATCTGAGAAGGAAAACTAAGACGCAAGAAAAAAACTTAAAAAACAAAAATTCAGTCAAAAAAACAAGAACTATAGAAGAATCTAAAACCACCAACCTATGTCAGAAAGAGAAGTAAGAATGTAAATCAAGTGCACAAGGGTTCGCGAAATGTGACGAACGCACCTGATGCTGCTGTGCCTCGTGCTGGCCATCCAACAGCTGCTGCTGCTGCCTGCTGGTCTCACTGACGTCCTGGTAGACGAGGTGCAAGTCCAGCGCCTCGCTCGCGTTTCTGAAGGCAGCACTCAGACGGGCACGCTGCTCCAGCTGCTCGGCTGTGGGTCACAGCAAGTTCAGCTACAAGTATGACTTTGCAGTTTTTGTAAGGATAACGAGTGCAATTACCGACACTTATAGTTCATTTTAAACAGAATTTAGTCAACTAATTACACAATTGACAAATTTGCTTTGGATAGCAAAATGAATAACGCACTTGTTATGCTTCTCCTCAGAAAGTGAGAAAAACAGAACCCTTTGAGAATATTCTTTCGTTGGTTCACAGAACACGTCATGCTCGACAGTTTGAAATGAATTTAGTGATCAGTCCACAGGGGTTTGATAATGATTCTAATTTTAGTAGAAAATAGCGTTAAATGCACGAGTTTTCATTGGTGACTTCGTGATCAGTAGTTGCAATAAATGTACCTATGACAGGAAAAATACTTGCTTAACTTGGCTAAGATAGCAAAATAGCATAACGTGTTCTGAATCATTTTCACCATCCCTCAATCCATAAAATGACTAGATCGTAAACAAATTTACTTTTTGAGATGAAGAAACTACACATTTCGAAGCCGGGATGAAAGCCTTTGCGTTCTGATTTCGTTCAAGTTCTCAAAAACAAAAATTACAGTCATTCATACCTAAACAAAAGATGGAAAAAATATTCTCACTACCACAAACACGGAATTAACTGTGCAACCTGAACGTTAATTGAAGCCTTCTCCCGACCACCAGAAGAGATGAACTGAAACTATTACTTTGATACATTCTTCTCATTCTAACACGTATCACGGATACGATTATGATAAATGATGTCAAGCACCTCCGTGAAATGGTCCGCCACTCGAAATTAAAGTAACTGAAAAAACTGAATTGAATTACATTCTCTGAAAGAATTTCCCTTTGATTTTTTTTCAAGCAGATAGAAAATGCTGCAAAACGCTCACGCAAGGAAAGATAATGTGCGAGATCATACAAAACTTTTATAATAATTTAGGTGTGCTCTAACGTGAAGATGGAAATTCGGACATCTTTTCTCAAGCGTCAAGACAGCCATATGTACTGAAAGGAGTGTTCATGACTGTTACCTTAGAAGCCGTTATGGGGAAAGGACCTATTACCAAGGGCGCTTCAGCAGCAGTAAGTCTGAGCTCAATTCCACGAGAGCCATTCTTAAAAGCTACACAACACCAGCACACAGTATGCAAGCAACATCCTGTCAGCTTTATAAACTGCAGCGTCTGTACTCCTGCACTGACAACCAAGTCACGCAAGTATTTTAAAATCCAACGTCTTTTAAATCTCACGTATCAGCTTTTCTGGAAATAAACTATTTTTCTTTCGTTTCTTCTCACTGTGACTATAAGCTCATGAAGACGTACCCATTTTGAAGTAGATGGGCTGTGCGAGTTTGAGGCCCTGCACGAGATGTTCGTAGAGCTCCTCCAGAGGCGTGGTGCTGTCGACCCCCGAGTTGGCCAGCAGCCGCAGCTCGGCCAGCAGCACGTCCCCAGCTCCGGGGGTCGTGAACACCGTCTTGTTCGAGTAGCTGGACCACACCGCGTCGTACTCCCGCACCTGAGGGAATGTGGCGAAATGAGGGGGCCTGAACCAAGCCGGGCATAACCAGATCATGTTGGGCATGTACTGTGGAGTGGATCATACTCTCGCACCTATGGTAACGCAGCGAAACGAAGGGCCTCAACCAAGCAGGGCACAACCAGATCACATTGGTCATGTATTGTGGAGTGGGTTGCAGTGACCTACCAAACCTAAGGGTGATTTTCTGACGTACTGGTTAGCCCAGTGACGTCGTCCAATGGTAGTTTGTGACAAAAATTGGTAGATCCTGAGTTATCTATTGGACAAGTCTAGTACACAGGCGCTGAATTCTTGCGTAAATATTGTGAGCATTGCAGAGGAAATTGTAGGCCGTTACAAATGCCCTGACACTGTCGGCCCTCACTTTCAAGTTCAAGTTCAACCCGCCCCAACACAGGCATGTGACACAAGGTCTCGGGTGTCTGGGGGGATAGAAATTACGCCAACAATTGGAAGGCGTTGCTCGCTACTGCCGTGAATTGGCAGATTATGAAAGGGAAATAAAAGGGGCTCATAAAAACGATACAAAAAGTAAAAACGCCATGCATGTCAAAGGAAATGATACTATTTACTACTATGGTTCGGCACCACAGGTAAATTCGTTATTGAATATAAAACTATGTCCAAAGTAGTTGACGATGTAGCACATTTGTACTCGTTTACTAACGATAGGAAACTAAGTATCGTAATTAATGTATAATATTCTACACATTTCTCCACTAGGAAAAACTTTTCTGAGTTAAATATACAACACTCATTTTTCCTTGATATTTTGAACAATTAAGTCAAAAAATAAATAGGTTACAGTTCTAATAAGTGTACTCCGCAATTCACATTTTACGCATAGAATTGAACTTCCCAGCAAAAGCAACAAAAGAGTGCAAGGCGTTTCCAGCAAGACGCATTGGATACGTTCATCAATTATTAGCACTGTGATTTGAATGAAACGAGCATTTCTTCTCACTCTCCAAAAACCAAATTCACAAGATATATGGAGTCATTTGTATTAGTTAGCAGATAACACAACCAACTTTGTCAAAAGAAATGATTGAGATAACAGTCAGTTTAAAAGAAAAAAATACATAGAACAGCCTAGATGAGGAAACATAACGTCTGGGTTTAGGGAAGTTCACGTTACTACGAGAGGAAAGAAGAAGAGAGAGGAAGTGACCTGGTAACCATGAAGGTCTGCCACGCTGATGGACGAGCCGCTTTCCTTCAGCAGCTCCACCATCTCCACCGCGTAGTCCAATTCAAACACGACTGCACAAGAGGCAGTTAGTAAACCACAGATTCAATGCAACATACGAAACTTGACTTAGTTGTCTAGTTTGCTAGTTTAGCGCTCAAACGTTATCTAAAAAATACTTAAACATGAGAATTATTATTATTATTATATAAGAAAGTTTTAGCCTCCCTTAACCACGACAAAGATGCTCCAAGAGAGAGGAAGAAAGAAGGCACCATTTAGTATGGAGTTGAGGGAACGCGGAATCTATGCACAAAGTGCATAGAAACAGTAAGCTAAGAAAGAAGTTCATGAAACATGATAAAAGTTGAAGAAAGTAGTAGGTGCTGAAAAACAGGACAGCAGTGAACCGAAAAAAGATGGTCCGTAACAAAACAAAACCTGTTCTATTTAAACAAAATAGGACCCTACCTAACCTTTAGCTCGGGCCCTCACATAGTCCTCCTGGGAGCGCTAATTCCCATAGATTCAATAGTTGCATCTCCCGAGGGGTTAAACATGAGAAATTTGGCCACATGAAACAATGCATGGCTTAGCCAAGTCAACAGAAAAACTGTTGGTTTCCAACTCTTCCATTGTAGCAACATTAACTGTTTGAAAATCCAGTTTCACAACAGAATAATTAAGCACATGATAGATTAAAAATGTTCCACAAAGTATCGCAAACCCTAACGTCTATCTACTTATTTCAGGACAAACATTTGAAAAATTATTTCAACTCAAATCAACGCATATCCAATTACTTAATGTCATTTAAATTTTTAAATTGCGAGAGTTTCTACCGTTTTAAATGCATTTTCTCATATTTTGCCCTCATTTCCTAAGTAATACTCAAATCTGTTCAAATTTATAACAATTGAGTAATCTAGCAGCATTTGTTCAAAATGAGTTTGCTCGTATGTAGCATATCATTAACTATATCGAAATGGACACTCATTAAATTACCTATTCACGAATAAGTTCCTAAAGAATAATTCGTTGGATAACATACTAGGATAGACCAAGCCAATTTAAAATTCTTCAGCAATGCATAAACCAGAGTTCCAAAATAATAAAATATTTTGGCTGGAGCGGTAGAGGGTGCTGGCATTTCGAGGCCATTTGCTCAACGGCGATAATTGCAATACATGCATACAGCCCAATACTACACTCAGTACTCAGAAAGCCCAAAACCTCGTCCACCTTACCAGAAGCAGATATCAATAACAATGATCAAGATGAAACTGAAGTATTTCACACACCTTACTTTATTTTTTGGTCCACTGAAATTTTAAGAACGACTTCTTTTTTCTGTACAAATGAAAGGCATAAGAAGCGAGACATTTTCATTTTTGAAACTTATAAAATACTGAGCATGAGAAACTTAAGAAGCACACCAAAAGCTGACAACCTTCCTCTAGAAAACATGACCATCGTTAAAAAGCGCGGCGGACTTGCCTTCAGGGCCAAACTTGGCCACCTTCTCAAGTAACCGCGCGTACAGGATCCTCTTCACTGTGGCGCCACGCTTCAGACGCACGCCGAAAGGCACAAAAGTGCTGGAGAACGTGTTGGAGGTGGTGCCGGCGCTGGTCTTCAGAGAGCCCTCGAGCCCGGGGAACAGAGGAGGCGGGGCAGGAATGAACACAGAGTTGAGGGGGACCAACGCGTCTTCCAGGGACGCTGAGACACTGAATCCGCCACTGTAACACATTTGCACAGTGACTATTGAGGCGTCACACATATATGTTCTCCTGCTTCAAGCAATTAAACCTTGCAAATTTCATTAACATCTTAGGATAAGTAACAGAATGTAGCGTAAGAAACACGAAACATAGCGCATTTGGCACAAACTGATCTGTGCACTAGACAGACGGAATGCATTTCAGCGCAGAATACAGGAACTTGGGCTATCTCCAAAATGGATGATAAGTTAGTTTAAGCCTCCTAAACCACAAAAAAAATGCTATCATGAAAGAAAGACATCATTTAGCATGGAATCAAGGGATCAGGGAATCTAAGCACAAGATGTGTTCCCAAACAAATCTCCACCGCATGTAATCCACACACAAGGAAAAAATATTTAGAACAAGATAAAAGTTGAAGACAAATGAATAGGTGCTGAAGAAAGGACAGTAGTGAACCGATGGGAGATGGCCCGTAACAAAACAAAGAACTATTCATTTAAATAAAATTAAAGCCTTTCCAACCCTCAGCTCAAGACCTCACAGCTTCTCCTTGGAGCACTATTCCCTATAGATAAGAGCGATTCCCCAGTGCAATTAACTATTTTTATAACGTATTAGTTAATTATAATGAAATTTATGGATAACGATTTAAAATACTAAGTCCTAGTCTAAATAGTTAGAGGTATAAATGAGTATTTCCTTAGCAACACTACGCACTGACCTACACCAAACGCCCGCACACCTCCATTGTAAGTTCAAGCAAGTACAAGTTCTTGCACAATTTGTCACGTAATTCTTTGCGCTAGTGAGTATTTATTTTTCTATCTCACCAAAGAGTTTCGAAAATTAAAAAATTATTGAATACTTCGAAAATCAAAACATTAAATTCTTTGAGAAAGGAGGATGCTGCTAGGTTAGGTTATCTAACGATAGGCCTTCGGGACTTATTTTTGGTGACCACATCGCATCCTTAGCGAGCTTTCATATCGTCTTTGCTGCACTGTCATTTCTTCCTCATCCTTCTTAACTTACTTTCACATCCTTCTTTTACTCATCTTAACTTACCTTCTTATTGCGCAAGGTATACAGTGAGGGAACACACCTTGTGCATAGATTTCCCGTTTTCTGAAGTCTATACTTTATGGTCATTTCTCTATCCTTTGTGAAAACATCTTTGCAGAGGTGACATAGCCTCAAACTAACTATTCAACATCTACTTAAAATTTTCGCTTCAGGAAAAGATTACCAAAGACAAGACTAGCTTAATCAGATAAGATAGTCCAAAAAACAGTCCTTCCAATTCCAAAGAAAGCAGGGGAAAAGACCAGCTCAATTAGATTAGAAACATTCTAATTAAAGCAGTCCTTTCCGTTCTCAAGAAAGCAGTGCTCCGGTGCAGCGACCACAACTCACTTGGCAATCTCAATGGCGGGGCTGAAGAGAGCCTCCCACGGCAGCTTGCCGTAGCGCTGGTGCGCGCGGTGCAGACCGTGCAGGAAGCCAGGCACACCCACGCTCTCGCCGCCTGCACAGTTATGCCTGTTTTGCGTCGCTTCTAACAGTGAGCAACACATAGTGGGATACGTCTTAAGGCAACTTCCTCTATTTCAATTTACTAAAGAAGCAGGAATGAAGGACGTAAAACAAACTGGGAAATGTTGAACTTGTTTTAATTTGAGACACCACGCCATGCCATGAGAAGAAACGTGTATAAAAAAGAAGATGATGTATGCATTTTACAGCGCGCGAGTTACAGACACGAAGTATTGGCCCTCACCAATAAAGGACGTGCGGCGCGCAGGGTCGAAGTTAGCAGGGATGTCGGGCAGGAAGTCAATGACGCGCGTCCTGTTCTGGACGTGATCGTGCACGAGCATCACGCCACCCCTTGAGGAAGGCAACAAATGCGCTTGTGTGAACATCAATAGGCCTTGGGACATAATTCCATTCTCTGTACATAACATGTTTCAAGAAATGATAGGGTGATACCAGAAACGACAGTTGTACTCATGAAACTTGGTGCAATTGTTTCAGCTAGGTTGGTCATGTGAAGTCAATGACAAAATAGACATTTCCAAAATGAGGACAATCTAGGGATTGTTCAATGAGCAACGAAGTAATGTTGTACGAGATGATTTCCAACAAGAAATTTAATACAGATGATAGGAACTTTTAAATTAATAAAAATAAGGATCATAAAATGATTCATTTTCCAACTGAAATTTCTGCACTGCACAATAACTTGCATGTCATGGGCCTCTGATGGCCTGGTGGCTGTGTATCCAATCCTGATTGATGTGGTACTGGCTGTGTAGCAAATACTAATCTCATTATAATGCAATACGCGCTACACGCTAGTTACACAGCTAGTACCAACCAGAAAGCTATTTAGCTAGGAGAAACATCACCACTATGCACCACGTGCAATAAGTGCTACCCTAGTACCTATAATGGTGTTGCAAACAAAGTAGAAAAGCTCCTTTTGCTGTAGTATAAGTGACTAGATTTGTAAGTGGATAGTTCTAAATATCAGCACAAGACCGCATCAAATGAACTCCGCAATAAGAGCAACGTAGGAAGATAAGAAAACCACACTCAAACACACGCACGTACCCGCCAGGCCCCACAAGGTGCGGGTGTGTGACGCTGAGGCAGAGCAGTGCAGCCACGGCAGCATCCACAGCAGAGCCGCCCTTCCTCAGCATGGCCAGGCCAGCATCCTTGCTGCACTCCCCATCATCTGACGCCACTGCACCAGCTGGAGGCACCTGACCAGCACATGAACACAGAGGTGTCATGATTTCTATTCAACTTGGTTGTGTGGAAGAAGAAGATTAGTGAACTCTGTGATGCTTTATCAATTTATGCAAATTAGATTAGATGTTAGTTTAAGCCTCCATAATGGCAACAAAGGCCATTCAAAGAGATGAAGGAGGAAGGCACCATTTAGAACAGAGATTAGAGAATGCAAATTCTATGCACAAGGTGCATAGAAATGGTAAGTTGAGAAAGAAGTTCATGAACCAAGCTGAAAGTAGTAGGCACTGAAAAACACAACAGCAATGAACCAAAAAAAAGATCGTCCAAAACAAAGAGCATTCTATTTAACAAAAAAGGCCTCCCTAACTCTTACTTAGGACCTCACATCCTTCCCCTGGGAGGGTTAATTCCCATAGATACAATTGTTGTCTCCTCCTGAGGAGTGAATTTATGTAAAATCTAAAGCAAATTTTCATAGGTGTCAGCAAAATCAGATCTTGGTGAAGACTAAGCACTGCTCTTAATCTACATAGAAATCTGATATAAATAAAAAGAGTAGTGATGATGACCTTGGCACCCCATGAATTCCTGTGCAAGGCCATGCACAGAAATACAGTTTTAAATATAAAACTGTTGACTATGCTATGAAAAATATAAAATAAAACTATCAAGAATGCTATGAGCTGCATGACACACCTGAGGGGAGCCAAATCTGATCTGGAAAGCAAGTGCAACAGTGATGGCAGCCGTGAGGATGCCATAGCAGCAGGCAATGATGGTGAAGCCGTCCCTGGCCCACGCCCAGCACTGGTGCCAACAGTTGCGCTTCCTGGTGTCCCTGAAGCCACCGTTGCTCAGGGATGAGCTCGAGCTCAGTATTGATGACTCGTTTAACAATTGGCCTGGAAAAAATTCATGCCATGTAATTGAGCTTTAATCTTCAATTTGCCTTTTTTCATGACAATGATCAATTTGTGCTGCCAAAATGTTCTCAAACAAGAGTATTCAGTTTGGATGATGAAATATAAAAATACTTTATAAATTCCTACTGAAAATATTGTACACTAAAATTAGAACTAATAGTTTACAATTAGTTCATCAATGATGAAACATTTTCAACTTTAAAAAATATTTTATAACAAGAACAACTAAATTTACCCAATTACAAAATAATACTAACACATAAATTTTTCAGGCCAGAACTTTCTCTCGAGAATATTGAAAAAGATCTTACACAAAACACAATTATTTAAGGCCAAATCTTAAACTCCAAATTTAAAAATTCCTGAAATGATTTAGGATATGCTCATTTAATACAAAAATAAACAAATAAAAAACAAGTAAAAATGGAAGATCAATTCTAAAAATATGTTCAAGTCAAACATTATCACAGTTACAAATTTTGTCAAGCTAATTATTATTAATTCTTCAGGATGGAATAATGTAAATTTTTAAATGAATGAAATAAATAATTGAACCAAACCTGTTGAAAAATAATAATTATAATCTCAATGTAAACACTGACTGCATTTAGAAACAAACCTGTTAAATATTCTAATATTCTCATTTAATATTTATTAATTATTTATGACTGCAATAGCCAAACAAACAAACATCAGCATCTAAGGATGCATTTTTTCAATTCAGGGCTTGTACATATCACCTTGTACATTGAATTTTCAAGTGCCTAATAACTAACACAAGGATGCCATGACTCTTTTCCCTGGTCAAGATAAGTACCCATTTCAGACACCTGGGTAGAGTGGGGTATTGTACTTTGAATTTTTATCCTATACCCAATGAAGAAAATTGCCACTCAGAGCTGGGATTAGAACCCTTGATGCCTTCAGAGAAGGTCAGGTCCTTAAACCACACGGCTATGACAAGCAAAGAAAAATGTAAAGACAGAATACAAACCATAAAATTAAAAGAATAGTAATTCCCACTATAAAATACAAGTAATTAGATGATGTAGATAGCTGTAAAATGTAATATAATACATACCAGCTTAGGTCTCAAAATTAATGCAAACCAATCAACTTAAAATGTGAGAATTTACTGGTATGAAAACTTACACACTAGACTTTACAGATTATACTTCTAAGCAGAACAATTATACTACATTTGCAAAAGCTCTAATCATGGTATTTGTAAGTAAATTTGAAAAATAACATTTTCAGAATAACTGAACAGAACAAATATCACATAAATAAATTGACTGAAAAGCCTCAGAAATTAATGAACAGAACTGCAAGTGAAGTTTCTTAAGAAATTAGACTCTTCTGACAAATTTAATGGAGTAAACATATCAGATCATTTAATGACAAAAATGAAGCTCAGAGTGCCCAACTCACTACAAAAGTATAATTCAATTGCAGTAGTAAAATTTCACATTGAATAATAACTGACTACAAAATTGTCTCAGTAAACATTAAAAACTATTTAAAGATGGTTATGTTTTGAGATAATAATTATTTGAAAACTATTGTCCCTCTTACTCTCTAAATTAAATTGTGTGTAAATTCTCAAAAATAAAGAAAATTAAAGGTGTTACTTAAAAAATTTGGTGGATATATATATATATATATACATGCTGATTTTAAACGAAGATAGCACTGATTAATGCCAAAACCAGATTGCCATATTACTCCAAAAATATTAGAAAAGCGTTTAATGCCCATTCAACATGAATAAAAACTGAATAAATCTCAATACAGCTGTTTCTCACCTTCCCTTTGAGTCTTGATTATCGAAATGAAATTATCTTGAAATAGAGCAATTTAAAATTAGCAAACTTTTATGAAAAAACGTAATAAAAAACACCGCTCTCGGAATACATCAAGCGACCTTATTAGATTCTTAAACCATCACGCTTACCATTCCTTCCTATTTCTGACATTTCAGTAATAATATTACTGATATTATCCACAAAGCAATTTACCAAACATCAATTTGAACAAAATATTTTCCTGAACTTCAGGAGCCACAGCTGATCGCAACACAAGAACGCAAGTGGCACTACGTACAACCGCAACAGAGTACGGTCCAATTGTTAGTGACAGCAATGCCACTGTCAAGTAGGTAAAGATCTTGCACGTACTTCGCAAATGCCGCCTACATCAGCAGGTACACATGACACTCATTTTACCCAAAAATTTAATTATTCGCCTTTCTAAAAACGGAAATAACCAAATAAATCCTGACGAAATGACTGTTTTCATTCAATTTAGCCAGAGGTAAATATTTATTTACTTAAAAAAATTACGTATTGGATTCATGTAATGTACCGTAGGCCGACGCGAAACCTAAAAGACATGGTGATTTGTAGAACTAATATATGGAAAATAATCTCCGTAAAACAGATATTTGATACATATCGTATCTCTAATGCGCCGTATCCTATACTAGTTTTGAAAGTAACAATCAACTAACTAACCAGTCTAGCAAACGAAAACTTTCAGAATTTTGCGTATACAGAGTTCCAGTGTACAATTACGAGTCTCCAAATTTCCCAAAAAGTGTAGTAACTTAATACTTTCAATCTTATAGGAATAATTTTTTTAAACCCATGCTTTTTGTGAATGACAGCCCAAATTTCTTCCGTGATGCAATAAAGAACTCTGTGAACATCGCATACCCAATAATTCAGGAAATAAATAGCCTCTACTCTCGCGAAAGAGACTGACCCAATTGACTGATTAAAAATTCAAGAGACAGACGTCAAAGATTTTTACTTATTTTGTAATTCCAATCTAATTTTTGAAATCTCTTATTACTACTACACACGTCATAGCTCTGTGGTTTAAGGACCTGCCCTTCCGTGAAGTATCGAGGGTTCGAATCCCTGCTCTGGGTGGCGATTTTCTCCGTTGGGTATGAGGGAAACATTCAAAGTACAATACCCCACTCTACCCAGGTGTCTGAAATGGGTACCAGTCTTGACCGGGGGAAAAGCGTCATGGCGTCCTGGTGTTAGTTTTAAGGCATTTGAAAAACCAATGAACAAGGTGAAATGTATCAGGCTTGAATTGGAAATAAAGCATCCTTAGATGCCGATGTTTATTTTTGACGAAATGATATCTCCCGCCCAAAAGAGTAGAACTCTAAATAGTTTGTTTAACACAAATAGCCTTTTTAAGTATCCTGTAACACGAAACTGCAGAAATTTGTGTAGACTATTTATTAACTTGAGTGCATTTAGTTAGTGGCCTAAACCTATCCTTCTTCTCAACCCTTGATAAGCTTTTCGTCCTTAATTCGTTTTTGTGTTCGGCACTTAATTTTCTGGAGATGGGTC
>JACJUY010002761.1:60378-93225 GCA_014220935.1 Platorchestia sp. MABIK
ATTAAAATGTTCTACTACTTAAGCGGTCTTAAATTGTTTACTGATATCTTTGTATGTAAAGTTAAGCCTTAGATGTTTATGCGCGCTATTGAACTCGAGGATGGCATTCTGACACTTGTATAAAATTAATCATGTTTTTTATTTAGATGTCTAAAATTTGAATCATTTTTTAATCTCTAGTTTCACTGATCAAATTTGTATTTGAATTGAATTATCGTTGGAATTGAATTATCGTTTTCGGGCACAAATCCATAACGGAAGGCTGCAGACGCAGAGACAGAGTAACCGCTGCTGCCGCAGTGTCTCCAGCCGCTCTCAGGTGTCAAAGTTGCATGTCTCTTTCGTCACAGCCACGGTATTTACCGTGGTCACAGCAAATGTCTAGTCCAGTTCTAGTGGTGTTCTTGAAGAGTGAGGCCTTCTTGAAACTGGGGTAGAAACATACGCTACGAGAACTGAATTCGGGTTCTTCATTTTTTTGGCGACGCTCATGTGGCCCGTGAACCTAATTAAGTAAAACAGCTCAGTCAAAAAAGCAAAATGAAGGAATGGATTCCGTACACTTTGAGTGCAGTTGGTCTTGTCTTTGCTGCCATAGGAACTGTTTTGCTCATTATTTTCCCAACCATCATGGACAAGATGATTGACGCAAAGCTGGTGATTAGTCCTGACAGTCCGTTATTTGGTGACTTCATTTCTCCACAAATTCTTATCTACAAGCAATTTTATACGTTCAACGTGACAAACCCTCAAACAATTCTTGCAGGAGGTAAGCCGGTTTTACAACAGGTCGGACCTTTTACCTACTTCGAAAAGCGCCGCAAACACGATCTCAACTGGACCGACGACACAGTGGAATATCTAGAAAATACCAAATTCTTTTTTGTTCCTGAAATGTCCAATGGACTTACAGAAGATGTTTTGATCACTAGTCTTAACCCTGTGCTAATTTTGGCAGCAGCATTCATGGAAGAGATGAACTCACCTCTCAGTCCTTTTATTCATAGTTTGTTTAAGCTCATCAGACAGCAGTTGAACCTGAAAGTGTTCATCACCCGAAAAGTAGGTGAATGGCTTTCCAAGGTTATGAAGACCGTTTCCTTCGATTGATTTACAAACTCTCTGGCAACCCACTCTATGAAACGGGAAATTTGGTTATTTTTATGCTAAGAACGAATCAGATAGCTGTAAGTACTCTGTGTTCACTGGTTCTAGTGGTCTTGATTCTCTTAAAGTTATTAATGAATTCGAAGGCAGTAAAGCATTGGGCGTTTGGTCAGATCCCTTCTGTGACATGATCAATGGGACGACCGGCACACAGTTCCCTCTACCTGTGAACACTCACACGAACATTTCCATCTTCTCTAGCGATTTCTGTCGCTCTGTGTACCTAACGTTTGAGAAAAAAGTTACCCATGGCGGCCTAGAAATTTATCGGTATAATATTCCCCTCGAACTTCTGGTCAACGGTGCCGAGAATGAGTGCTTTTGCGTCAGCCCCGACGATTTCACGTGCCGAACTTCCTTGCAAAATTTAACTCCCTGCCAAAATGGTCTCTCGCTCATCGCCGCTCTGCCGCATTTCTACATGGCAGATGATGGCATAGTGGCATCCGTGTACGGTATCTCTCCATCGAAAGATGAACATGACACTTACGTTGACATCGAACCTAATACTGGAATGACTTTTAGTGCTGTGAACAGGATTTAGATCAACATGCCGCTGAAGCCATACGCTGTCCTTCCTGATTTGGCTTACGTGAACACAGTCATCCTTCCTTTGTTTTGGCTCAACGAGAGCATGGAGGTCCCAGAGACAAAAGCACGGCAGCTTCACGAGACGCTCACTACTCCGTTCAAGAACAGCGATTGTGATAGCTTCTCTCTGTGTGCGGTTGGAGCAGTTTTCACGCTTGTTTCACTCATCGGTTTACTCATCCAGAACGATCGCAAACTGAAGCAACAACACTTTGAAAATTTCTATGGTAATTCATCAGAACACGATTTCCTCGAATCATAAAAATGTGAACACTTTTCCGATGATGACAAGAACCCTCACGCAAAGATTGTGGCGAGCCCGGATAAATAATGGGAGCTTTATTTTAAGGTGAAATATCAGCATGTGTCTTTGAATATTATTTAACAAGTTTTTTACGTTTTTTAGACTTCTGATCATGGATAGACTCTGAACAAAATATTTAAGGAGTGGCAAAAGCATTAAAGGCTCTTAAAATGCTTTTTTCAGTTGTATGGTCCTAAGTCATCCCAATTTTATCGGTTTTCACTTGAACAAAGCAAGTCATCTGGTGTGTAAGTCATCAAGTCTAGTAAGTCATCTGGTATCTGGTCGAGCAAGTCATTTGTCTGAGGCTGACTGCATGTGTAATTATGGCAGAAACTCATAGAAATTTCAAGACGATGAATATTAACAGAATATTGCAGCCTCAAACTATGTCTATGTAAACACTACAATAAATGATAATCTTCCAAGCATCTCGGCGGCTACCGGTCGCCTCGTTAGTCACAGAGAAAGTCGAGCTCTTCTTGACGCAGAGTTCGGGTGACGCACCTCAGGCTTGGTGCAGCATCGATTAGATTAGATTAGATTAGATGTTAGTTTAAGCCTGCCTAACCGCAAGAAAGGCTTTCCACAGAGAGGAAAGAGGAGGGCACCATTTAGTATGGAGTTGAAGGGAACGCGGAATCTATGCTCAAGGTGGATAGAAAGAGTAAGTTGAGAAAGAAGTAATGGGCTTCATCTATGTCGCATCAGATATTGTGCGCCTCGTGGGTTTCTTACTTTTTGTCTCTTTCTTCAACTAGAACTTTTTCCATACTACGTTGATTCACATCATAGCAACCATGCTGGTTTACTCTTCTTTCATCACATTTTCAGTTTGCTGCCGAGTGTTGAGAGAATTATCGGCCACTTACCCATACATTAATAACCAGGACCAGGTTTAGTATAAATGCATTGCTGTGCAATACTCTCTAATACTTCAAGTGTGTTATTACTAGGAATACAAATCTTCTCAATTAGCTCGTTTAGCTTCTCCACAGAATTTGCTGTTCAAAATTTTGAATGCTCGAAATAATTCTTTGAGAAACTTTTTTAGGTTTCCTTTTTAAATATTATTTTTCAAACGAATACTTTATAACTACGGCATTGAAAAGTATCATGAAATTTCAAATTAGAATGAAATTTGTATGAGCCTGTGCACGTGAAACTCATTCTGCAGATCCTCTCCTCTGAAAGTTGGACTTTGACTCTGCCTCGGACATTTGCCCCCTGCTGCTCACAATCTCCTCCAGTCTAGATTTGCATCAAACTCACTACATCAGCATCAGCAGTTGTTCTTCATTCTTATTGCATTTACTTCAATACAACTTAAACCTGATGGGTTACTGCGACGTTCGCAGCTGAAAAATATCTTGGATCTTGGAAAGTCTTTCAGTTTATTTGTTGAGAGACACCTGCTGCTGAGCACAGTTGTGCTCTCTCGTGTTGTTTAGTCGCGTCGCTGACATAAAATGATCAACTCCCGACCGAACAGTTGAGGCTTTTACCTCGTGAAACGAACTGAAATTTATTTACATTGAGCCTTGTGTAACCTACCGTTCAGTTCAAACTAAGTTACAGTTTTAATTCATCTTAAGCTTCTCAAATTTAATTCATCTTCTGAAATCCCCGGGCTCATTGATTCATTCTGCCATAGCTCGTCGATTGAACTCTCATGGTGGGACCAGCTGAGTAGCAAGGCTCATTTGTGCATAAAATCTGCACCGCTGCAGCGGGCTTAAATTGGTGCTGTTTATACGATGCGATCAAGCTCAGATGGGGGATAATTGTTATCATGTAAGCGTGAAATTCAGATGGGTGTGTGCTGTTTATGTTGGGTGTAAAGCTAAGGTGGGTGAGGGAGCCTACAGTCTGCAAGTTTCTGCCTCAGAACAGATGCCAGGTAAGATGAGTCTGTGCCTCTTCATACACAGATGGCACCCTTATCTTATCTCCAATATTGTTATAATATCACATCGATGTCCCCTGGTTCATAGGTGTGTGTTGCCAATGAGCTCCAGGAAAAGTATGCTCCTATCACCCTTCGAATCGACTACGGTCCTAAATTGCCCTTGAAGTCTTCAGTAAAGCTTTGAGCTGTACTCGGTTGGCGATGAATGACCGTAAATTTTGCAGCCTCGACATCATTCGCATTCAATTTTAAAAAATTCATTCGACTTATTTTGCATTCTCGAACATATTTGACCTACGAAAGGAGAAACATCTTGCCGTGATTATAAACTATAAAGCATCATTACCATTTAAATGACGGTTTTATGCGTCACTGCTGAATGTCGAACCAGCAAATGATAATACATTGTTTTTGAAGTAATTTCAATTGGTTTTGTGCTTACAGTTTCCTGTTTCGTAAGTCCTATCTGAGTTGCATTCCAATCACTCCTTGATTCGTCGCCCGTTGATTTTCTCTGAGGGAAGTTCGCTAATCTCTAAGCAAAATGAAGCTGTGAAATACTTCTGCTCTCTTGTGTCAATTGCAGTCAAGCCGCCGATGACGATGATTCACTGTGTCCGACTTCGCGAATGAGTCTTATTCCTAGTTTTTATCTCGCTCTTCTCCTCAGGGCAAAGATAAGGACGACATTGTCTTTCAAATAGCTTTCCTGTCTGATGTAAGAACTACCGCTGAAACAGCTCATCGGTGATTATTTCCACTGAGTAAAACGTAAAAGACACCGACAAGACTCCGGGTTTTAGCAAAAACTCATGTCTCGCATTTCTTTCATGATCCTCATATTTTACCTGATATAGCATAAACTTGTTAGCAAATTAAGTTTCACAAATTTTTCTCAATATTTTCTTACGTTGTCTATTTTATATTTATTTCTTACTTTCAGGATTACTTCCTGCCACCGAGGGCTGCGCGTCAGCTTGGCTTTGCTCTGCCTAGCATCCCCCACGACCGAGTGAGTGACTGTCCTGAACTCGAACGCTTTTGTCTGAGTTCACCAGTTTTTTTAGAGGAAAAGACAACGTTTATCGCAATCGAAAATATTCGAGTGTGGATACTGAATGTTTATTTTGATGATTCCATGCATGTTTTGTGAACATCGCAGGTTCCACCCAGTCTGAATAGTGGCTTAAGTGAGGGTTGCGGGAGTACGCAAGCCACTTGTTGCTTTGCGAGAGTTCAAAATCGCACGATTTTGTTGCGATGCTGTCAAAATGTGCAGTTAATTCAGCAATTTTGAGATTAGTGGAGAATCTTTATTTCATTTTAGGCGTATAGGGGCGCTGTATTTTACTCTAGGAATGTGAACTTTAGCGAATCCCTCGATAGTTCACGCGTAGAGCTGTGTTTGTAGAATAATTTAAATGTATGTTTTATGTACAAACTGAGATCGTACTCACAATCACCTGAACAATCTAATATTGGCCCAGAATAACTTCATTCAAATTTTTTCATTTAACTATCAACTGGGCAGAATTTATGCCCATACTTCAGAGGTACTCATGGAAGCAACTGTTCTGAGTAAGCTGAATTACTCGAACTTTTGTTGTCAAAACTATTGAAAAATAAATACTCCATTGGAGTATTTCATTTGTGGAAGAAAATGGTGCCTGGAAAACAAATATTCTCCTTAAAAAATCTCCATTAAATTAAAACTTTTTATTTAACCTAAATGCGTGAAGCCAGCAAATCAGAAGTGTCGAGCTTATGCCACAATTATAAGGTCCTCACTTGAATTCCCTCGTTTAAATATACTTAGAATTAAACTCGTTTGAAACTTTATTTAGCCCGAGTTGCATTTTGAACACGAAAATGTTGTAAACACGACCTGGTATACTAAATTGCATCATATTTTTCACCATACCTCCTCAAAAATTTTCTCTTCAAAATTGAACATTGAAGTAAAATTATAAGTAAGCCTCAATACTAATTAATAGATATCATTTGCTCCTGAAACAATTTATTCCATTTCTAGCAGGTTTTTAGAGCAACATTTCGCTTATCAATTTGTAGGAAAAAATGGGTACAAGGAATAAAAAACTTATTAATTACATTCTTTATTGATCTTTTTCATAGTCCACTCCATCATTATGATTGGGTGTAGAAGTAGTTTTCAGCATCTTAAGCTAAGGAGAGTGAGTAAGTGATGGATATGTGAGTGAAAGTTTTTCCTCCAACCAATTTTACTCGTTTTACGTGTTTGCTAAAAAGAGAAAAAAGAACAAATACATTTTGAAAAAATTATGCAAAAAATGTATTACAACCAATTGGATCTTAAATATAATCACCTGAGAGCTGCGTTCTCGTGAAAATACAGCGGATACAGAACTGGGATTGAACCCAGGTCTTTTTGTCATCAGAAATCAGTATTGTCACGCCACGAGAACACATATAGATTTCTAAAAATGCCCTGTTGCAATTTTGAATTCGTTTAGTCTTCAACGAAATGTTCAAATAAGTTCCGAATTGTTGGGAAAGCGATTGCATGAGAGTAAATTTGAATATATTTGAGTTTGTATTGTTTAAGTTTTCATCAAATAAAAAATTTGAAGAATGACATTGAAACGGAAAATTGTTCATGATCGCAATTTAAGAAGCTCCTGTGACTCTGAGTTGACCTGCTTTCAAGTTTTGCATGTTAACTTCAGGGGCGACTCTAACAGATATGAGTTGCAGCTTCGCTCTACATCAATGATGACAACTTTGCAAGTGCATCGCATGAAGTTTTCGCAGATGTAGATAAAAGCATTATTCCTCTATACGACAGATGTTACAAAAAATTATTCTAAGATGGAATAATTCTAAGATGAAAAAAGGGTTCTAAGGTAAAATAGTTTTAAAATGAATCTCAATGAGAGAATGCATCATTGTAAGAGGAATCCGACATAGTGCATCCTAGTTTCAATTTTGTATCACTCTGGTCGCTTCCACGACCTGCTCCTCTCCCACAGTAACATATTTAATCTGGCATTTTGCATGAAAAGATATAAATTATCTTGATATAAATTATCGTCAAAGCTTAACAGTATTGCAGAATTCGTATTATAGTGTGTAAAATGAGGGAGACTTTGATCACAACACACCATTTCTACACTCACATCTGTAGCACCAAAATTTGGTTAGTTTAAATACAACAGTATTGCACAACAAAATTAAATTCTTATTTAATTTTTATATTGCTCATCAAAGCAAACCTTAAGTTTTTGTTCCAATAACTTATTGATACATTTATATACTGGAACAGTTGTACATTATTGCAGTTATTATTTCTTATTGAAAATATTAAATCCGGCTTTGCTACGGCACGCAAGTGAGATTTCACATTCGCCTTCAAAAACTTATTTCAAATTTACTTTTAAATTATATTGCAATTGCACCTCAAAATTGCACTGCAATTACTATTTAGCAAAGTACATAAGGGATTTTCAAGGTACCAGTACTTCAAGAAAAATACAGTTATACACAAATGAATAAACAGTGAGACAATTTCCTCTCCTGTCTCAGCCTTCCCGCTAACAACCCCTCCAAGTAGCGTATTATTTTTGGAAAAGTCAGGGGTTCCACGAATTTTTCATGGCTTACATGGCTCGATCTTATACTGTAGAAATGCGCAAAAAAAAAACGAAAAATCAGTGTACGTTATCATGATTTCCATTTTTTTCATTTTGTGGTAGAAATAATATGAGAGAAGAATTGGTCATTTCCTAAGGTAAAAATGGAAGTCAAAGAGAGGATCAAAATTGCAAATGAAGCCTTAAAAATTTCGGTGAAAAACCTCAAAAATTGAATTCCTTCTCGTAAATTTAGGATATCAAAGTTGTAAACAGCATCGAACAGATACAGCTAATGCACATTGATACATCCTTCTGTTGAATACTTAACTTTCACGTCACTACAACTATGATTGCTGCCACAAATTTTTAAACAACCAAAAAGTTGCAACTTACAACACTTTTTCCAGTGAGCGTACAACCAGACTGCAAGCTGCAGATAGACTGCAAATACCAAGTAGATTTGATAAGCTAGACAGTTGCGATGCAACCTTGTTGCGGTGACTACGGCTCGCCTAGCTGTATCCTCTGCGAGGAAACTTTAACTGACAAACTCAAATTGGTAATTTGGAGAGCAGTGTCACTGCTAAACCGGAATAAGATCATGAGACACAAGTGAGTTCTAGAATTCAACACGCTGTCCATTTTTGCATGTAAACTGAAGTATAGATATGAGAGGCATGAAGTATTCGGAGTAACTAAGATGCCATGGGGCACAGCAAGAGCGCAACAACATTTTTAAGTCAAAGACGAGCTGTGCAGAACGCTCGGGCAAACTCTGCAGCAACTTAGATGTTGTCAGAGTAGCCAGCCCCAAAATCTTGACCGCGAAGCGCACGACCGTAGGCCAGGTTACTGTACCACGTTCAGAAGCAGACCCAGGTAGCGGGAAAATAGCTGGTGACACTCAATAGAGTCGCGACATTCCGATAGAGTTAGACTGGTCTTGGGCATTCTTCCTCCTGCGCAATAAAAAGAATAAAGTACGATTAATAAAGCAAAATGAGTTGCTCTTAGTTCAATCGTACTTGGTTAGAGAAAGTTGAAGCGTAAATATGAACGTTTCGATCAATTTAGTCACCTTCGACTGATGAAAAAACATAAAATAGAATTAATCTTAAATAAAAATAAGTATATCAAATAAATAAGTAAAAAATGTATAAAATGTGTACCGCAGCAACTAAAAAATATGTTAAAATGAAATGTTAAATAAACTTGGAACAAAGGATTGGAAAAGTTATATCACACATTCACCCTCGAGATGGTGGAATCTTTACCTTATACATAAGTGAACTGTCTTTAGAATTAGCGACTGAAGCACAATTTTCTTCAGAAACATCCTCATAGTTGCCATTTCATTAAAAATTTGTTACAAAAGCTCGTATGAAAAATCAACATTCTGTTAGGAAATAACAGCGACTTGCGCTTAGTATAGTCTCACCCATGGTTAGTACTTGTACATTTAGGTGCGCCGTACTGCCCTTGAAAAAACCGTGTGAGTCATAATACATTAAGTAATGATGTACATATATGACATCTTTCTGCACGACAGTCTTGTAAAAAGTTAAACATAATAGTGAGTCGGATTTGGGAAAAACTGTTTCTCTGTCCACACAGTCCTATCTGAAGCTTCATCGATTTCCCTACGCAATTGATCCTCTGATCTCTACTTGCAATGAGAAAGACTAAAAATTGAGGAGTTCAATATTCCGGCATTCTTCAAGAGATTTGAGTCTGCGGGGATCAAGTCTGTGGTGAAGGTCCCTCTAATGCGGCTTAAGTTGCCTCCTCCCTGGCAGTCTGTTGACGCGCCGCTCACGGCGGCCCGGCGAAAGAAAGAAAAAAAAAGAAGGAAAGGAAAGAAAGAAGTAAAACAGTTCATTTCCAAAAAAGATGATACAAAACACAAATCATTGGTTTTTTAAATATCTTAATGTAAGGATCCTTAGTGGGGGCTGGTAATGTCCACAAAAAAGGGACTAAAGGGCAATGATAAAAGATTTCTGAAGCATCAGTAGTAGCGAGTCGATGCTTTGTGTGAATTATGCTCTTGCCATAAACGACTCATTTGAAGCAGCGGTCGAATTACTAATAATAGATGATATTAGACAAGAAAGAAAAGCGCCATGGTCGAGAACATGAGGAGGCAATTTTAGTGACAATCTTTTGGTATGAGTTTTGACTTGAAAATATGAATAGGAATGACACAGAAATATCGAACGGAATGATAGTATGGGATAGAAAAGATAAAGGTTACCTTGCATGCAGAGACGCTTTACAGACGATACTTGCTCATCCTATTTTCTGCGTAGTCTTCAGCGATTTCATTATGCACTTATCAATATCTTTCTTCCTCTTCACGATACCAAGACTACCAGACTCACCCAAATCCGTTCATTTATGTGCGCATTTTTACTTTTGACGGATAAATGTGTCATGGAAAATCAGCATTACAAGTCAATTCTCCACACACAGTGGCCCAGAGCCAGTACATCAATGAAATATTTCGTTTGAATCAACAGCGCTCATTTTGAATTTGGTGAAAAAGGAGTCTAGAGTCATCAGCTTTATGAAGATTCTCATTTCATCATAAAATAATACCAAATTGATGATATTAAAAACGTGTATTTGTTTCTGGCTAGATGAACTAATTTCTCCCGTCTCACAGTTCAAGACAATGAAAAAGTCCTAGCCTCACCTTAGCTAGAGGCACGTCTTATTCTAGCTAGAGACACGTCCCCTCAGTGAAATACACGTCTCACCCTAGCTAGTGACACGTCTCACCCTAGCTAGTAACACGTCTCACCCTAGCTAGTGACACGTCTCACCCTAGCTAGTGACACGTCTCACCCTAGCTAGAGTCTCACCCTAGCTAGTGACACGTCTTACCCTAGCTAGAATCTCACCCTTGATATCATTGAGATGCTGAACCCTCTCCTCCTCGTCGATGCCATTGCCGATGAGAGAGTCGATCTCCTTGCTGAGTTGCGTCTCGAGCAGCGCAGTCCTGCCCATCCTGTCGGCCGCCGTGCGGGGGTCCAGTGGCCTGAAGTCCGAGCGGAGGAGCAGCATCGACTTGGGCATCTGCAGCATGCCGAGCCGAGGCGGCAGCAGCCGGGGGGCTATCGGGCTGCCTAGTTCCGAAAAAAAAGTTCAAAATTCACATGATAAAGAAGAAAAAACAACTCGCTACCTAAATATTTTTGTTTAAAGTTGCAGATTTTTTAAAATAAACATTTTAAACTAAATTTAAAAATCGCAAAAAGATGCAATTATAGTTTATAAACTGTTCTAAAACTTTAGCACAAAATGAAAAGGATAGATATAGTGGGGATTAGTTTGGATTAGCTAACTTAACATAGCAAGAATAGTCGAACTCTTAGAGTCGCGTGCAAAAGGTTCGTGTTTATGAATTAAAATGCTTCCTAAGGTTCTTAGGTCGTTGGAGGTAGTTGAAATACCATAGCTGGATTTAGAAATTTAAAGCCGTTAAAAATGAGGATATCAAAGGTAATGGCATTTCATACACATTTCGATTATTTTTTCTCAGGAAATGACAAAAAGAAGTAACGGTTTCTTATTTGAAATTTTACCTGCCACGTATTCAATTCGTATGTAAAAAATTTTGTATTACACTTTTTCTTATTTTTCAACTATAATAATAGTAAATTTCAATAAAACATCCCAGTACTCAAGACCGATATAAAAAAAATCAATATATTAATTAGGGAAATCATGCCGCCGCAGAGATCGCTTACCAATGAGACACCACTCAGCCGACTTAGTTCTCTTAAAAACAAAATTGGATGTTAACTACCAACGAAAAACACGTTCCTCAATTGTTAATTTTGAACTTATGTACTTATTTTCAACGCACAGAACCGTATTTCATAAACGTCATTTTATTCATTGATATGTTATGGTACGAGATAAAGAAAAAGAGCCCGTATCATAAAGTTCATGGGGAATTTAAGAAGAAATTATCTCATGCAACAGAGAGTATCATTTGCGATATTTCGGCTGGTAACTGCTAAACCATTTTTTTAACATGTATCGCAGAAAACAACATATTGTTAGACACATAATGCTTCATACCAATTCATTTTTGAAGCAAAAATCAGAGAGATTACTTTATTTGTCATGAAAGTTACGCACTGTGGTTTAAAATCAAAAGATGTTGCGGCTCGGTTCACAGCCTCCCATGTAATATACCCACTGCTTCTTATGCGTACAATTTCTTACAAATCCAAGCCCAATTTAGAGTTCATTTAACCAATTTTGAGACGAAATATGGCACAGTCACCCACTTGGGAGCGCTGAGGCGTACGAGTTGAGCAGCAGCAGCAGCAGCACAGCAGACGGAGCGGCACACGCAGACGCGCTTAGTGACGACATCGCCTGAACACCATGAGAACAAAGTGAAGTGTGTAAGTTGCCCTCTAATGGCTTAACGATATCTATAAAAAGATTTTAGTTAAAACTTTGTGTTGCGGTTGATGTGTCAGGGATGAGTAGTTTTAATTAATTTACTAACATGGCTAAAGCTTTCTGCAATGAGAAATTTCACCTAGGAGAAATGACTTGTAAATTTGTGAACTGATTATCATAAGTTTTAAGAACAGCGCTGAAACGATACCCCATGATTTTAGTAAACGCAATTGGGTTCATTAAGAACTTCATTCATTAGAAAGTGCGTTTTGCCTACGTTCAAATTCTGAAAATTTATTTCTGTCTTAAAAATTATTACCTCTGGGCAAATATTATTAATTTACTTTCTATTAGTGGCCTAAAATAAATTTTTATTTTTCGACTTCACTTTTCAAAATTCACTGGTATTTGCTGAACAGTCTTCTCATGTATGTTGAAGCACTAACTTTCTGCCTACATTGCTAAGCAACTTAGAAATTCTCAGAGCTCAAATTACACTCAAATTACTATATGTCATTGGACCTTTTCAATCGAACAAGAGATATTGCGCAGCTTTGCATTACAAGCTCAAAACTCGCCAAGCTTTTGAACTTTTTTGTACAGTCGTAGCTTTGAAGACCAGTACCCTCCGCAAACTGAAAATTCCTCATCTTTACGCTATCTAGGGCTAAGTAATCTTGAGATGAATTCTAAGAAAAGAGTGAATTCTGACTTCTTGGTAGCGCAATAAGATTTATTTTTGAAAAGAGTGTAAGTAACTCAAGAAATTAAAATGATTTTTTAATTGAATATAAATAGGGAAAGTTTATTATTAAGGGGAAGTTAAACTTTAAAATCCAATTTTGGAGCAAGTCTGACTCTGGTGTGAAGCATTGCGTTGAATCAGCGAGCGAACGAGATACTTAACCATGGGTTGTGATCTCCGTAGACTTTAATATAATTGAAATTCCAGGTTCAGAGACACGTAAATTGATTGATTCGTAATCATCCATTCCGAAGATTGAAAATGGAAAGAATGGATGCATTTAACGTTATGAGAGAATTACATGTCTCAGTGTGTTTAAATTTTCCAATAGCATCAATATTTTGAACAATGCCGGTCGGGCTACCACCAGCCCTAATTATTCCTGTTTTTCAACTTTCAAGCAAGAAATGAGAAGAAATAAGTTCAATCGAAATATTCGGTCTCACGTATTGCACTGTATTTAGTTATATTATCGTATGCTTGGAAACTCTGGTCCGATATTAATACTAAGATGCTCAGGAGTGATCCCTTCTGACACCTGAGCAGTTAATCCAAGAGTAGGTGATCGTGTGGGCACATTAGTGATACCATCAATAGACAGCAAAACATCAAACACAAGAACGCTGAAATATATCCATTGTTTTACAACTGTTACCCACTAATTAATTCTACTGTTTATTTTACTGTGCTTTAATTATCTCTCCACTGTTTAATTCGGTTTTACCAAAATTCTCAACCTCGCCGAACAAAAAGAAAAATCCTGGTGTACCTAGTTTTTTATAATTTTATCTATTTTATGGCCAGTACATGCCAGTACAAACAGCTTCGTGATCGCTATCGAATCATTGAAACTATTTGAGAGTTCAAAATTATTTCGCTATTTTTTCAACCAAGCTCGCTACAACAGCTTATTCCTATGAAAGATTTCACGGAGCAGGTTTATGATTCTAAGTATTCTGTCCTTACATATATGGCCAGAACAAAATGTTTGTAAAGTTTACCCCGAGTGATTTCTTTACCTGTAAATATTTGAAGATGCTTTTAGCTTTTCCTGTAGAGTTGCGACTGAGGAGCTGCGAATGTCGTGAGTTGCTGACGATGTCTTAAGCTGTAGTGTGGATTGGAGCCACCTGTGCTCCTTATATAGCTGGCGAGGTCTGGTTTCCGTGCCGGTCACGTTGCTCTCTCAGATCACTGAAGTGGACGACCAACTCTCGCCGCCTCCGCGTCCCGCAAAAAATACCAAGCAACGGATCCTGTCTCCAGAATAATTTGCTGTCCAGCAAGCATCCTCTCGCACTTTCGAACCTTCCGCGATCACCCACACCCATTGACTCACAAAATGCGTCACGTGTCATGCCACACCGGTGTCTGTGTCCGAGCGATCACTTATACAGTCCTAGGGATAATTCAATTCTTGATTGCATTGCTTTCCAGCTTGGTGGCCCCTTTTCATTCCATCAATCGACGCTGACGTGACGTCACATTTTGCCGCATATCTAGGAAGCAAATCGATCCCTGACGCAGACGTGCCACTCGCACTAAGTGATGCGAGGCTCGTTTGGTGCAGTTCCGACTTCTTTTGTCTTCTTCGCACTTGATGAATACGACATACAGCAAAGACCACGACTCACTGGAATATTATCGTATTTCTTAAAGCTGTTCATTCCTTGGGCATAATTTCGAATAAAGAAATGTACAAATATTATTGTTCTAAATGCGAATTTTGAAAATTGAAATCCAATTCACTTTGGCTAAACATCTTTGTTATGCTTTTTATTCTAGCAAACATTCGTAAAATTGACTTTCTTAATTTCTTTGATGAAAATGTTACAACTATAGATGAAAACATAATGAGTATTAATATGTTGAATGATTGTATCAACTGGTAAGATAAAATTAGTAACTTTAGATGTAGAATAATCGAAAAACAACTAATTTGTACCTGAATCTAAGATATTTAAATTACCTGTATTATTGATTAAATTAACTAAAATGAGCGAAATTTCAAGTTTTCAAACTACTAACCTAAATTTAAATTCTGTAATATGCTATTGAATCATTACATTAAATACGAGTAGGTGAACTGATTTTGTTTCTCGACCTGGCTCGTGTTGCGTCATTCAAGTTTGAGATTTGGACTGTGAATATAATTTTGCTCTGACATGAATGAGATGGTAAAAAATTCGCTCTAATGATAAAGAAAACTGAAAAATAAAGAAATGAAAAAAAAATAGATGAGGTATTACAACAAGCCAACCTACTCATAAAAAAACGGAAAATCAAGATAATTTTAACACATTAGAGGACCTGGTCACTCAAACCTATCTTATATTGTAACTGAATACTGTAATGTTTATTGTCTGAGCAGTGAATTTCTCATAAGGACTTATTTTAAATTATGTCTTGGAAGTCGAATCAAACTAGAAAAGGTTTTGCATTTTCACAAGGTAAGAGCGCAAAATAAGGCTGCGTGTTTTAGGAAGGGCAGCTACGAAACTCAAGTCGCTGGGCTCGGATGTGCGTGAATGCCACGTCTCTGTATGTTAACAAGCTCACCTCTGTGTACTAATATATGATGGAGCAAAAGCTAATCGACAAAAAAATTTCATTTCAATTTACATAACCTATTTTCGCAACAACTAATTAGTGATTTAATTCAACACTTCACTTGTTTATACTACATGTCTAGAAAATAATTTCAAAGTTCAAGGCGTGAGCAATTTTTTTTTTGCTTAAACTGCGCTTAAGCGTGTATGGTTTAACTGCTTCTCAAAGCACACACGATGCAAGAACACATGAGTCACAGTGAGGCAGGGTGCCAATGTGCTACTTTCATTTTATCAAGAACGTTAAAGCCAAGCGCAAGAAATGAAAAAAAGTCGGCTTAGCAATCTCCCTCACAAGATAAAGAAACGACAAAATAAGAAGCATTTTTAATAACAAGCTTCTTGGATGGAGTACACAGATCACATTAGCATCAAGAAGTACCAGTATGCAATACGCAGAGTGTTACATAACGGCAACAATTTTCAAAAATTCTCTTAGTATAATATCATTAGCATAACTAGCATCCCCTTTTATTGCTCGTTTGTAATGTCTGTGGATTTGGTTCAGAAGCATCCACTAGAGCTGTGGTTCTTAGCCTGGAGGGCGGAGCCCCCTGGGGGGAGCGAGCCTCCGCAGTAAAGGCTAATTTTTCCCAGTAATATTTTCGACAATAGAGTGACCCTTCACAGTTGGATATGTTTGAGGACCTATTTACAATATTCTTTGTTGTGAGCTGTTATTTACCAGTCCATCCGCACACAATTTCCCCTGGCAATTCTTAAGGGGGGCGTGAGAGTATAAAGGTTAAGAATCACTGCACTAGAGAGCCTGATTAAGAGTAACGCAGTTGCGCTCTCGCTGAAGCTCGTGACGTCAGCAATAACACAATGCTGGTGACCGCATTTGCCGCTGGCGACGAGTATTTATACCCATGGACGTCAATTTTCATTTCCCACAGCGCCCACAAAAAGTTCCCACGCTCGAATGCATCAATAGAAAGTACTGCAAAATAACCAAAGTAGGTTAAGATGAAAGAATTTCTCGCCTTAAAATAAACAGTGCAGCAGACAGTGCGGATGAAGAGATATTTGTTACTATTTCCAATGAATTCCCTTGTTATTAAAAAGTGAAAGTCACACGACGCCTGTTGAATTTATTGGAACGTACGTTCCTTTCAGTTCTGGAATTCATTTTTCAGACTCCAAAAGTTGCCGAGCTTAACAGTTTGCTCATCATTACCAAGGGACAAGCATTCTCTTCTCTTCATTTCGAAGCAGTAGTTTTAATGAATAAATATTCCACAATCAAATTAATCATGAATAGATTCTAGAGATACCCAACTAGAAGTAATTCCATAATGGAACTCTCTAGTGAGAATATTCATCCTCTCTCATTAATGAAGGAGAAGAGCGGTAGTTAGTATAAGGCCAGTGTTTTCTCGCGTCTTTATTCCGATAAACAAAGAATATCGATCAATGGAAGCAATTTTATGAGTGACCGCAAGTAACAACAATGCTCTTCTTTGCCAGCCGTTATAATTAGAATTGGAATTGGATAATCTGAACAATAGATGAAAAATCCCATTTTATCTGTAAAAGTATAAGTAGAGTAGTTCGTTTGAAGTTCCAGTGTAAATATGTTTTTGACGAGGAAAAAGAAGAAGCAATTTAGTTAAGACTTAGGAAATCGTAGAATTTTTGAACAAAGTGTATTCCCCCACAAGATATTTTGCGTATAGGAACAGCAAATTCCCAAGAAAGAGGAAGGAAAAATGAAAATAAACAAAGAACAGGTGGAAAAGAAAGTATGAAAACTGGAAGGAGCAAAATGAGTACGAAAGATTCAGTAGAAGACCCGAAGACCTTTCTACAGATGAAGTAACCTAACAGAATCTTCTATGCAGGCGCCAGACTCTATGGCAAAGAATAGACAAACGTAACTGAGTCATTAAAACCTATTGTCTATCTTATGTCCCCTCAAAGGCAATGTATCAATACGTTTTTGATCAGCGAGTTTTAAATTTTTATTTCAGTTTCCGTATTCCAAATTTGTTCGTTTCGGATCAATATAACCTGCGCATGTACGTGTATTCCTAATATCAGATTATTATCATATCTTAGTCTCATTTATACACGCATGCGCCTCACTATAGATGAGAGCTCGAATATAAAAAATGAAGATATTTTTTAAAACATTTCTTCACTCCGTGGACGAAACATTACCCAAAAGAAACATGACTAGTCAAATCTCAACGGCCAAGAGAAAATGCATCTCGCATCACAAAGGCTTAAGACCGCCACCGTGTAATAGAAAGCTAGTTATATCTCTAACCACTGCACCATGATGCCTCCGTAATAGAAAGTTGCCAAAAGTAGTCGATTTACACTCGTCACAAGCGGTGGACCTTGAGGAGCTTCTTGAGGAAGCAGCCTTTGAAGGAGTTGAGGCGCACGTCCACTTCCCCCTCCTCCAGCTGTGCGGGCAAGGAAGTTAAATCGCTTAAATCGCTTAGGCGGCGAAAAACATGCACGCAGGCGGCGAAAAAGTTAAACTTGGCACTGAGTTTAAAGAATTTAAACAATTCATTTACCATAAGTAATACAGCAGTAGATTATTTCTCAGGTCTAGTACAATGGATCCATTTGAGTATAGCAACTTGTGGGCCCGATTAAGTTCGGGGACTTCTAGGGCATCCTATTATCAACGCTATTTTATTTCATCATCATGTTTGTGCTGTCAAGATTTTCGCTTGTAAGATCACGATTGCTCTAAAGAATTTTGATCAAAATTATAAACGTTGCCGATTGTTTTATGCAGTTGTGACGACACGAAACCTTCACGCCAGAAAATAAGAGCTTGGTGGCTCGAGCTCCGACTTAAATGCAATACCAGCAATCTTTCTTTCTTAACGCAAATTATAGCTATATCCTAAATTAATTTTCACATTACCATGCACATTTTGGGATCGGAATGAACACACAACTGAGGAATTCCTAACTTAATGAATTATCGACAGAAATCGCTTTTCTGACAATAGGACGCAAGCATCTTTGGTCCTGATGGATGTCATTGGTTACGGTTTTCACAGATTCTTTTTTTATAACGGAATTAATTTTAATTTCCACAGATTTCAGCTACAGCTGAGAGACTTTTACAGAGCTCGTATTGAAATTGAACTTTAAAATGTAATACCAGCAAATCAAGAATCATTTTTAGATTTCTCATAATTTTCAAAGTTTTTCAAATTTTGGCACAGAGTGGAAAATTAGATGGAACCTGATTTGTTTTGAGTTCAACATAAGTTCTTTTTTTATTTAAATAAAAAATCTGTTCATTACCTACTCTGCAGAATGAATAAAATAGGTTTCTAGGTTTTTCTAATTTTAAGTCATATGTTGGCTTTTTCTACGCAAGTAATATTATTTCCCGAGTGTTGCTCACTTAGCACTCCAGTTCCACTAATTGCATTCATAGGCCGAGTAAACACTGCGTGTTCTGGAAATTCTCCTGAGCAGCACAACTGAGGTTGTGTTCAGTTAAAACAATCGAAACAGTTAATGCATTTCGTGCGTGAATTTATCTCACGAGCATCTGCAGCTATGTCATACGAATGTCCACACTCCTCACTCGGGCGTCAATGGACAATTTATTCACACACTCTACTTATGTACAGCTCAGGTTTATTCGCTACTCCTTTTGCAGTACATTGCCGCTGCAAGCCCCACCAAAATGAGGAAAGTATATAGGTTGCACTCACTTTGAAATTCTAATGCCACTGAAAATGGGAAGCAGAAGCGATCTCTCAAGTTCCCGCGGGAATGCGGGGCGTCGCCGCAGTTCTGCTTCAGTCACCCGCCTTGAGTGAAGCTGACAATATTTTTTGGTACAAGTCGGATCAATTTCAGCCTTTTGGCCTGAGGTAAGAACTAAGTACCACTAGAAAATCCATATCTGTTTGGTAACCACGGTGTCTCTGCTGTTATACTTGTTTTTGAATAATTTACTCACTGCGCAATTTGCTGATGGAATATAATAACAATAAAATTTTAATTAATGGTTGTTAAATTTCACACAGCATTTTACGCGTTAGGAATATTAACAACTAACCAATACTCAACCAACTACTTAATGAAACTGGTCCAAAAGTTGAAAATTGATCTGAATATTCATGCGAGGAAATTAACATGAAGTTCAGACGCAAGCTTAATCGAACAATGCATTTTTTATTTGAAAAATGATGAAGCTTTCGAAGTAAATACATAAACAAATACCACGGTAAACATTTTAGGTATGAGCATGTTGGACACAAGCCTGGCTTTCACCGTTAGGGGCCTGGGCTAATCGTCATCATAATTATTGTTGTCATTATATGACTTAGCTAAACACTCCATGGCCACAACAGAGGTGATCGCAAGAGAGCAGAGAGGAGAGGCCACTTAGTGTGGACTACAGAAACGGGAAATCTATGCACAAGATGTGCTCTGACATAGATACCCTACGTATAGAAAGAGTAAGTTAGGAAGGAAAAGAAAGAAAATATAAAGAAGAGATAAGGGAGAAGACATGAAAACTGAAGAAAGCAAATTGGACGCCAAAGACAGAAGTTCCGAAGGATTATCTATAGCTGAGGTAACCTAAAAGTATCTCCAGTATCTGCTCTGGGGAGTTATTGCATCCAAGAGTGAGAAAACATGAGTATTATGTAGGCAGAGTAAAGCTAAGGGCTCAGAGTAATCTGTCGGAATATCAGTCGGAATTGCCGGAATATCAGTCGGACATATCAGAAAATCAATCGGACATGAAAAGCGAAATCATTAGGAAGTGATACTGACCTCGTCATGCCGGTAGAGGAGGTTGTAGCACACGGGCGCGACACACTCCCTGACGCACCGCGCGTGCTGCACGCCGCTCAGCCCCACGCAGTCCCCGGACTGCTCACACGCGCTCTCGTACTCCGCCCACTGCTTCTCCTGCCGGGGTGGTGACCTAATCTCAGTGGTGACTGCACTTACACCTCTCTATCTATCAGCTCCTCCGGGACGCCTTCTTTATTTGTAGTTCTTATCGCCAGGTATATGTTTCAAGTAATAGAAAATTTACTTTAAAAAGCTTAGAAGTAATAAATTGTGAATAAATTGACTTACGGCAGACAGAAGATTACGTTGTTTCAGAGACTAGACATTTCAAAATTCTAGAGACCATACGTTTTTTAGTTTGTAGGGATTGAACTGTTTAGTTCTGATCACTTAACTGCATTTCCAGAAAAGAAATTTGGATTGCCATACGTTCAGAGTATTAAAAATGAATTGGACAAATTGTACTGGCAAAAGTTAAGAGGAGCATGCTCGGAAATAACTCTCTCGAGAATTTAAAGAATCAAGCGTTTTTTAAAATTCTACGATGAACTTAAAACCCTTAAATTCAGATGAAGAAACACCTATGATATAAATTTAAATACATTCAAATTGATATATAAGCCTTATATACATACACATAGAACGGACAAAATATGTTAGATCGTATGCGTGGAAGATTACAGGAGTATGGCATGAGTTGGCCAATTGAGTTCCTATATCGAGCAGCGGTGGAGGCTGAGGAGGACAATTGAGTTGAGGTTTTAGCGAGATTTGACAAATCTGCCAGCAACTCGAGTTCCATGACGTCATGAGCGACTTCTAACACATAGATTTTCGATCAAAAGAGTGAAAACATGAATATTTATTTTTCTCAAAGCACCAAGGGATATCACAGAATTTTGTAACACATAACCTAAAATCCAAGGTAATTTTTTCATAAGGAACTTCCATTATTGACTATCGGCTCTTTTAATGCTATACATGCTCAGGAAATTGAGGGACTGCTCCCCAGTGAGTATGATAGAAAAGTTGTCCCGAAAAACTTTAGCCCTTATCAAATGTTTTTCGTGGAATACTCTCCAAAGCGGATTTCTTGTGAATTCAGGCATTGTAGCCCTATTTTGTGAAATTTTCGATAAAAATATTCGGTAACAAGCATTTCCTTGCTAATTGAGTGAACTTGAGTATGATGATCAAATCCTGTAAAACTAAATATAAAATTTGCCATATCATGTGGTATGCATTCGCCGATTACATTTATGCGTTGAACTGATCAGAAAGAATGCATAGTTTCTCACTAAAGGTTGAGCGTAAGAAGCCAATAACAAACAAATTCATCACAGAAAAGTTGACGGCCAAATTTCCGCTCTAGGGAGAACGAACAACTTAAGACATATTTTAATGTACCTTTTTAATGATAAAAAGGTGAGGTAATGACTCACATTAGCGATTGTTTCTTTGTAAGGGAAGTGAGGGAAGAGGTACGGCACGGCCTCGTCGTCTACAACTTGTGCGCTGGCCCCTTGGTCGACCGCAGCGCAGCCAGGCACCAGCAACGTAGTCAATAGCAAACAAAACCGTAAGTTTCTCCATATTATCTCCTGTCTTTCGAATGTAGGCATCTTGTTTTGTCTTTATAACCAACGTTTAGACCCACGAGACACCCGTTTGAGCAGATCATATGCAAATCTGTAAGCCACTAGATGTTTCTCGACAAGTCATCGACGCTTGGAGTTAACTGTTCAACTAAGTAGTTCATTAATAGAGACAGAGATCTTTGTTGCATTGTTTAAAATTATTCATCGAATTAAAAACTTTGAATGGAAGTTTTCACAGCTTTCAAACGATGTATAAAGCGAAAAAGTAAAGGTAAACATCGGGAGTAACATTCCACTTTCTATCGATCGTTCACTGAGTGCGGCAGTGTGCTGCTCCGGTGGTACAAGGTGGCTTCCAGACGTGCGAAGTGCTCTTAAAAACAGCAGTCGATCATGTTTATCAAAACAATAATATTTAATAGCAATTTATTGTACGTTGCATCTGTTTTAAGCGTTTCCAGGATTATAACAGAGAATAGGTTTTGAATATTTTCAGTATTCCTGTAGATTTGATGAAAACTTCTGCATTACAACCTAAAAATGTCTTCTAATTTTATTTATCTATAAAATAGCTTAAGATTGAGAAAAATCTCTGCACCCATTAAGTAATTTAGAGAAGCACTAATATCTTTAGCACATGTCAACACTCGTCGCGAGATAGTTGAATGTGGGGAGTATAATCCGTAGATTAATACAATCCAATGTAATAAATTTTCAAACTTCACACCTAGTTGATCGTTTTAATACAAGAATAAACCATGTTTTGCGAGTTTTCCTGCAGAAAAATTTAATTTTCAATTATTGACCGATCTTAGGTGTTCACTTCAAGACTTAATTCATTCTGCCTCAGCAAGAATATCAACTAGACGCTGTTGGGGGTGAGCGAGCGATGATCAATCATGCGGCATTCCACCGACACGAAGAGCGGCCGCACACGACCTCCCAGCCTCCGCTGGCAGCCCGAGCCTCCCATGCACACGTATAACTTTCCTGATTCATGCTACAAGACAAAATATTCTTCCCGGGACTAATAGAAATAAGATTGCCCAGTTCAAATAATAACCTCGATTAATTAGTAAACTTCCAATTTCTATGCACCAGTCGTTCTCAGTGAAAGGGAGATTTTGTATGATTCGAGTCATAATTTAATCACTGAAGCTAAGTGAAAATTAGACATATGGCAAACCTGAATTGGGCCCCACAGTTGATTTCGGCTCATCAAATGATCAGAATTCCTCTCCTCTCAATATTTAACCTGATACAGGTCATTTCTCGTGGTGGAATTGCAGCGCTCATAATTGTCTTCATTCAGCATAAAGACCAATTAAATATGGGTGCGACGCGCGTAATTTGAGGCAGCCACTTTCGTTCCTCGTTCCTTTCTACCCTTTAGTTTTATTTTAGCTGATGATACTACCGCCCATGTAATTTTATTACGCTGCTTCACTGTTTCTAATCAGATCAAAATAATATTAAAACCGATTCATTTTTAACCTATTCGAAAAGTAGATCTGAAATTCTTTGCTAAATGCAAGGAAAATAGCTTGAATAAATTATTGATAAAATAACTCATTCTGTTTTCCTTAAAGCTTATGTACATGAAAAAGAAGTTATTCCAATGCACATTGGATTTGAATGTATAGGGCAGCAAAAGCCTCTACATTTCGAGCGCTAAACTCGCCCGGTACACTGTGGTAACGCTGTAAAAGCGGTCGCTAGAAAAATTTTACTAGGCAAGTATTTTGCTGTGGTTGACACCGTAGAAATTTGACTTGTTCGGAAATATAACAGCCGGATCCCGCCATACGTAAGTGCACTCCAACACTTCCCATACGGTCGCCAAGCGAGGAAATCAATACAGGACAGCACAGAAAAGGTTTATTATAATCACACATTTGAACAAACAAACCCGAGGAAGCACTTTGGCCTGTAAATTTTTCCCGAACTGATGACAACAGCTTACATATCCGTCCACGCTTGAAATGCATTCTTTGCCAGTTACCAGAATTAAAATTACACCAAGAGGTGATACTGATTCAAGAGCCTCGAGTTGAATGCACTAGACTTCTCGCATTTCACAGAATGATCAAGTCGAAAGATACTCCCGATGTACCATTAGTAAGGTACGGACGCAGCTGAGGGAAGTGCAAAAATATTCAGTGGAGCAATTAAACAAGAAAAGAAAGCCCATGCTTTTACTTGAATTTTTTTAAACTCAAATTGTTCCACGCAGAAATTTTGACTCAAGGTACGAAACAATAAAACAAATAAAACAGAACAAATCTCACTTGCAGTCCTCAGGAAGCTACTGAAGACGTCCTGCGGGACCTAACATGAGTGCATCTAATTTTTAAATCAGAACACACATCTTCGGTTAGGATTCATAAATACTGCATTGGCAGGGATGAAGACACCATGGGACGGCTCATTGTATGGTGATCATGTGACAGGAGGAACGCCATGCGTACGTGCGCGTCATGTTGGTCTAGGAGTTCTAGCACTTTCTAGTGGTATAGCAAAATCTACTGCTTGAGTGGAAGTTCAACGCACTTTCCAAAATAGCAGGTGCGGCATATTATGCAATGATTCTCAGCACACTCAGCATAATAAAGCTAGGTCTCGTATGCGACAGAACTGAGAAATTTCTTCTGTCGAATATTTTTCAAGCGTAAGTCTACCAGCCTGAGACAAGGTGAAAGCGCCAACATGCATCTTGCTGCGGGCACGCATCCTCACACAGTAATTGCTCGGCATTTTCAGTTCACTTTTTCCAAGAAAGTACTCCAATACATGTCGAGTCTTCATTTCGATATTTCTTAACAGTTAACTCACTGAAATAATGCCTCGCACCATTCACCTAAGGGAGAACCAAAACGCGCTGGCCGTCAGGTTCCACAGTTCGCTCCTGTGCGGACCGAGGCGCACCCACACCCCTGTGGGCAGGACTTGAATAGCGGCTCCAAATATAAATCCATCGAATATCAGTTTGATTTCATAAGTAAAAGGGAAATTCCGTTCGTACAATGAAACGAGAAACAATGAGAAACGAAGGTGGGTAAAATTTGAACTTGGGAACTCAAGCAGCAGAGATGATGACTTTTACGTGCATGACCTCGACATTTTAAGGCTTTCGAGTCACTCTTCCGTCTGAGAAAGCATAATTACTGGAGAAAAACACTAAAAAAATAATGCTAGCTTTACCATTACAGTTCACAACTAGCACTCGCGAAAAAAAATTACGGCACCACTAGTCGACGGAGCATCAATAACCGTCATTCGAGAAAGTAATGCTTTCATAGTCGGGATACTTCTTTTTGAGAATTTCGACAGACTTGGCGTGGTCAGCCAGCCCGTAGCCCTGGGAGTAGCCGTAAACCGAGATGGTCTTGTTGTCAGGAGAGTGTTTGATGCGACCGCCCCCCACACACTCGCAGTCGAGCCCTGTCTTCTCCAGCGGCGGGGCCACCTTCTCGTAGATGTTCGCGTGGTATTCTGCCCACGCGTACCTGCGTAGACACATATTCACTCATATTCATTCTAATTTCCGCATTCATTCGCAAATTCCCGCATTCATCTTCATTTGTAAAATCGCTGACGGTTTAACTGCACACACACGCGTTACACTCTAAACTCCACATACATTTGCAATATCGTTGACTTACGCATGGATGTTAGGTTAATTCTTGGATCTCATTTGTAACAACTTATATGCTTGTGGTGAATAAATATTCAAGGCATTAAATATACCTATCGAAGAGTATTAAACCGTCCGTTTGAGCAGATACAATATTATTTGAGGTGAATGCTTCAAGGATCATGGGGTAAAACTTACAGAGAATGATTGAGCTATCCCCAAATATTTCTAGTTTGACCAGGGTCCCTGTAATAACGTTGAGACGCCTCATCTCTATTCTCAAGCGAAAATTTCTGGCATCGTATCACCGAAGTTCCAGGCTTTGTTAAATTTAAGTTGACTTGAGAGGACTAACCTGGAGCGCAAACATAAACGCAATTATAGATTATACAGCCTATGCTGGAATACATCACAATATAAAAAAAACATGACATGTGAGGTATCTTCATGAGATTAATTTGTGAACATACAAATACTACGCAGAGGCTACCAAGAGTTCTAGGTGGCGGCAACACGTTTTCCTGAGTTGCTCTCAGTAGAATTTGACGACAAAAAAGGTGACTGAGGCCACAATGTTAATTCATCCATCAGCAAGAATTTCGTAATCATATAATTGAGTTCAATTCGTGTCTTTCCGAACTCCGATCAAAATGACAATAACATGGAAGATATTTTCTTAAATACAATCGAGAAAACGACAAGTTTGGAAATGTAACAAAACTTTGACACAAAGCAAAGAATGAATTTGAGTTCAGAGCTCATCCTACACACGACAATAATACCAAGGAACTAGTGGCTCTAGACATTCAATGGAGCTGATGCTGCGATAACTCGAGAACCAGCGAGCTCTTGCGGGTCTGGGCAAGCGAGGGACGCTTGAAGATGAGTTAACCCTTCTATTCAAGCTATGAATTTGCACTTTGACTTACCCTCTAACTATGAATTTTGAAGTTTCAGGGCCTCCTTCAGGCGAGTGGTGCACTTTGATGAGGATGTACTTGAATGTACCGGCATCAATGTCGGCATCAGGGACATTGTCTAGTGGGGACGCCATTGTTCAGTCGCTCTAACTGATCCTATTCACTTCTGGAATGAATAACGTGCAACTTGCAGGGTAAATTACGCTTGTCACTCAGTCAAACAAATACGCCATTATGGATCACCAAATGTAACTTCTACATCCATTTAAAGCGATAAAACTTCCTTTATTTTCTGCCGAGAGCTCACAATACCAGCGTTACGTTCAAAGGATAGCATACTTTCATTCATAGAGATGTTAAGATGAATGTTGCATTCGTGAAAACAGTGAAATCCTCATACATCGCACCTAAGGTCGCTCCCGCAAAGACTTCGTGGCTACATTCATAAATTGTGCCGATCGAGGCAGCAATTTATATTAAAAACTTACGACAAATTACAGCCAATTCTAAGAGGTTTCTGAAATGTTGACCACATCTGAGGGTTGAAGCATGTATAACTTTTTAAGAAAAGGATGTATGAGTATATCATTTGACTTATGAAAAGGTTGAAATAACTTCTTTAATATTTTTCTATTTTTGAAGCATTACTTAAAAGAGCCCTGACATTACGATTGTGAGGCATCCAGCAGGCGTTTGGATTTACACAACCAATGAGGCGGGGCTGCCTCTAGCATTGACTATGAGCACCAAAAGAAGCTATCAAGACATAAGAGTGGGCAAGAGGAAAGTAAAAAATACAGAAACCGATCACACACCAGGTTGGGAAATAGCTAGGGGAAGCCCTGGGGAGCGCCAAGTCCCCAAGATACGCTGAGGGCAAACCTTAACAGCGTACCCCCCTGAGGGGACCCTCACATTGTGCAGGCGGACGTAACATTCACGACCACATGCATTGATTCACTGAGTTGCTTGGCGGTAAATACACCTGAAAGGTTTTGAAGTCTTCAATGCTAAGTCCTACATCCATCGAGAAGTTCTACGGAAATACGCGGGCAAAAAAAACTATTTCCTGTTATCCAGTGGGAATTTAATTTACCTAATACGCTGCCCAGTTAACAAGTAATTGAGTAAAACGCAAGTGGCTTTACAATTAGCCATCAAACTCTGAAGAGATTTGCTCCAAGATGCCTTTTAGCAATTAAGTGCACATTTTTTGTCGCTAACTTTATTAGGTAGGGCGAATGATGCGAATGCAAACCAAACGCATGAACTGATCACTTTCATGGTTGATTTTTTCACTAATCAGAAAATTTATTCATTAGGGCGGTCAAATCTGGGATGTGAATAATCACGAGTTAAAATATCCGCACCTTCCTTTCTTTACTTCATTTGGGACAAACCTATTGATAAATACACAAAGACATGGTAAAAATTGGGATGATATTGATTATATTGAGTAATAAGTCCAGATTGCAATGATTCTGTCCCGAAGAGCGGACTTCATATTAACTAGCGATTGTGAGAACAAGTGGCGCTGGTGCATCTCTAACGCACCCAGTGCTATGTTGAGGCAAGGGGTAAACTGGGGGGGAAGTGGGGTGGACTTCTGAAGCAAATAAGAGAGCACAGCGTACTGCACACAACTCCACGCGGGCAAACAAAAACTAGGAAACAAAGCCAAGGAAAGGATGCATGCAAACACATTTGGTTCAACATCTTGTAATATTTTAGCTCTGGACACGTATAAATATAGTAAAGGATGAAAAAATATAAATCCCGCTCTTAACTTAGAATTCGTAAAGGACCATTGAATATCGTACTTTCCAGAGTGAGCTGCTAAAATAGTGCATAAATTTGCATACACCACAACAAGTAACTGGTATCGGCTGGCCAGAACAAGTCCAAGAAAACGAACATTTGAGTTTTTTCGAAACATGGAGCAAGCATTGTTCTTGTGGACGGTCCAGCCGATTCCTCTCATTCAAAACTGCTGAGATACAAGCTTGAGCCTTCCGACCTGCAGCGCCAGCGCCTACCTTGTGGGTATGTGGTAAACCACAGATTTTGTGCAAAATTGCACTAATTTAATGATTTCAAAAAATTTCAAAGAACACATCAACAGAAATTAAACGAAAAAACATTTGAAATGTATTCTTCATATAAACTACACATAAAATGCCTGATTTAAAAAATTAATCTAAAAATACAGCGAGCAACAAATGAACGCTGAGTGAAATACATTTCTTGTACCTATAATCTAACGGGACGTTATGAAATCGCGATAGAGCACCTTGCTTAAGGTCATGAGCACGATTTGTGAATTCGTATTTGATAACCCGTACGATACGCAAGTGCTTACTTGAAAATCAGCAAGCGATCTCGTCTTCCATGCACCAACGTAAGTGTTAACAAATTTTGAAAGTGATCTCACCCATAAAACAAATTTTAAAATCAACTATATTATGAAATCTAAACAGTTATTTTTTCTCATGACAACTTTTCCTCAAAGTTTTTTCAACTTTATCCTGTTGATACAACTCGTTCAAGCCTCGCATTTTAAACGCAAAACTTGGAACTAAAAGAATATAATTCTTGCATGCAAGAACTTAAAGGAACTATTACCTTCCTGCCACTTGGTGCACGGTACATAGGCGCTTCTGTACGTGGGCATTTCCGCACGCAGCATCTACCTGGTGGGACATTTGTCGAAGACACGGTCTCCACAGTCCGGACGCCGCACCTGGCGCACACGCTATTGGCGCCCCAATGTCACACGAGCTCATGCAGAGCTGATTTGCAGAAGCTGAGACATCTTCAAAACCTTTATTCTAATACCACCTCGCAAGACACCTCGATGGACCAGGCTAACAATGCAGACGAGTGGTTGTTGACAGACGCTAATTGATCAATAATTATCGGGAAAATCACTTGACGTATGACTGAGTCCTTACATTCGAAACTGCAAGCATTTAAAAGTTTCCGCAATTTTCCTAGTCTTTTGATAATATGATAGAGCTCTCAAAATGTGGCTGGTAGTTCTGCAAATCGTACCACACCCATCCATAGGAGCATGCAGGACTTGCATCTTCATGAACAGCGGACCTCACTTTTGTAACAAATATTAATGAGAATCTTCACTTACAACGGTGCCCCACAACAACTACAAAGAAAATCCTTTTCATGCTTAATCTATATTACTGGTAATTTTATATCATACCACTGCACTATCCCAATACTTTTAAAAACAATTTCATTATCCTGATTAATCTTAGCTTTTAAAATAGCAGAGAAAAATTCAGATTCTTAACTAATGAATTACATTGACTGCAACAAAAAAATGCTCAAGGAACTAAAGCTTATCTGAATGTTTCATCAATTTATCCGTCATAAAATTCAATACACTCTAATCAATAGAAGCATCTTAAATAAAATCCAAGACTTCAGAGCAGTCTTGCTGCTTTGGACAGCACAGCATTATTCCGTTGAGTCATGCCAGTGTATGACAGCGAGACACTCGTCTGTAATGCTCAATGTGCGACTCCTTAGTCATGAAGTTGTGTCACTGACTCAGCCACGGCCCCTTTGTACACCTTCCCTAGGCTGCTCTTGCTGCTCCAGTCACGGCACAGACATTCAGTGGTCGTGGAGGAGAAAAGAAACGTCTCCGGCCGGGCACTCAACAGCGGTGCTGTTCCTGCACGGCGTAGGGACACGTGAGTGAAGATATCCAATGTTCGGTGTCTGACAATCAAGTCATGAGCAGGAAGAGCCATGGAATTATTGTACATAAGATACATGGGATGGTTGATGGCTCTGGACCTTTACAGTCCGCACAAGAGCTGAAAGCTACCTCTCAGTCTCTGAAATAAAAAACTCAGAGCAAGGTGTGAGATGACTGAGATGAGGTTCTAGTTGCTGCAATATATATTCAGTGATCAATAAAGAGAGAACCAAAATTCTCCCGTAAAGCATTTAAAATCATTGAAAAAAGCAAGAAAACTCTCAGGCATCAATTTTTGTACACATTCATCAGTACTGCAGTGCGTTATTATGGTCTTCAAAACATTCAAATAAACATTTTACTCAAAATATAGTAAATGCAAGTTAACATTGAACTCATGAGGTAGAATGCAAGAAAAAATCTCCCGAAGAGAGGAAAAAGAAAGAAAGGACATGCTTCAAACAGTAAGCTAAGAAAGAAGTTTATGAAACAAGATAAAAGTTGAAGAAGAAAGTAGTTGGTGCTGAAAAACAGGACAGCAGTGAACCAAAAAAAGGTGGTACTTAACATAGCATAGAACTTTTATTTCAACAAAAAGAAGGCCAGCCTGGGCCCTCACACATTTTCCCCCTGGGAGCACTAATTCCTACAGATACGATAGCTGTATCCCCCTGAGGGGACCTCACTTGACAAATAGGCGCGCGGCTGCAGGGCCACCGACGGTGGCACAATCGTCCTGTACAAGCAGAAAGCAGCCCTCCCTGAGGGCGAGCGTGGTGTGGCTGTGGGGCTCCTCCAGGTACTGCTCTATGCGCTGCTCTCGGGTCTCCTGCCAATGTCGCACTCTCTTTAGTTGTGCCTTGACTCGTGTATTTGGAGTAGGATTACTTTACTTGTACCATAATGTACTGAGTAAAGTAAAGTAATATTTATTTTGAACTTGAAACGCGTTGTGAACATCACATATTAATCATTAACTACTTATAATACGTTGAACACTTTGCTAATATCAATCTAGCACTGCTCATTATTTTCCATTGTACTCTTGACTGACTCAAAACTAACTCCAGCAAGATACAAAGAAGCACGACATGTTTTTAATATACTTAATTTTTTAGCAATCACTACCATTAACCCTCTATGCCATCATATCAATATACAAAGAGACACCTGGGCTTTAAAGTTTAAACATCTATGACCAGTTTGCATAACAAAATTTAATACATTAACCGCCATGTGAGCCACCGGTGGTACACAGAGGAAATTTTCATAGATACTTAATCAGAGCTAAATGAAGGCACGATTGAGTGACTGTGAGCTATTTTGAAAATATATTATGAAAATTAAAATTTCATTTGGATATTGAACTTCAGTTCAACCCATCACGGTAAACGTGTTAAAATGATCAGATTCTACAGTCATAGGTAGAAATGTGAACTAGCAAAGCATATCACAGGGGCCAGGAAAACATGGGCTTATTTCAGTAAACAACAGAATATGACATTAGAATCCCAACAGAGGAGTGTGAAAAACGTTATGTAATTAATCCCAAAACTGAGGATCTGCTCTGCTGCAAGAATCCAATTTTGAAGCGCATCACTGTTTAACACAGCTCTTGTTTCATTATTTAAAATTACGTATGTTAACACATTCTTGCAGTTAGATTTCACAGCTACTGGACACTTACATGATGAATAATTTAAATGCGCCAACCACTCACCAACATGCTTCAAAGAATTACGCTGACCAACACTTGCGTACCAACACATCAGAAAAGAAGAAAGAAAAACAGTTTATTTCCAATCACACAGGACTCATGAATGCCTGAAGCAGCACTCACGCCCATGTGTTGGCTGGAGGTTGGAGGGTCGATGTAGTGAGGGTTGATGTTGAAGGGCACCAACTTCAGGGCATCAAAGCTTGGTGGGTGGACGATGGGCATGTCGTTTGTGGTACAAATGCTGGCTGTGGCCACATTGGTGCCTGCTGAGCTCCCAATGTAAGGTACGTCATTCTGGTCAAACGAACTTCTCAACAGTTTTTGACAATGTTAAGAGTAGTTTTCAAATAGAATTCTAAAAGAAGCAATTGAACCTCTAAATGTTTAGAAGTGTGAGCACAAATGCTTTGCTAAATTTGAAAATGTATTGTATTCTTCTGTTTAGACACCAAGCATATTTGATAGCCATACAAAATACTAAAAACATTATGGAGTAAAAATTATCACTTAATATATAAAGTGACCAAATGCAACAATCTTTTGAGCTGTATATCAAATGGCAAGATTAAAAAACACTTTAATTTCTTCTGGCATGTCAAAATCACATCTGACATTTATGATGTTATCATATACAGGATGAAAACTGAAAGGACAAGTTACAAAGCATTAAGCACATTACCTGCAACACCCTCTTGCGTAGAGGTTCAATGAGCTCATTTACGTAGAGTCTATTCAACAACCTGAAGGTGTTGCCACCACCGACAAATATGGCCTCAGCAGATTCAACAGCACCCACTGGGTTGGGTTTTTCATGGATGCTTTCAAGGATGAAGCCTGTAAAATCATAACATAGAAGAAGCAGCATACCTTCACAATCAAAAGAAGATGATTAAATAAACTGGTCTTATCTCTGCAATAAATACTCTTTATGGATATATATAAGTGGTTTGCTTTCTGCATATTCGAATTATAAATAAAAGTGCCAAGATACACGTCTTAAATCTCATTATTTATTTAGGAAAGTCATTGAATAAAAATATTTCTGAACGTTTCGACCTCCAGGGTCATTATCAACCTGAAAACAAGTAGAAAAAAC